>JAJJMB010011222.1:11883376-12090691 GCA_023531105.1 Papaver atlanticum | reverse complement strand
CAAAACTCATTTAAAGAGTCGCTTGATTATATATGCTAGAGTCAACTTCGTATAGGTTAGCTTGAAAGTATTAGGATATGAGACATTACAAGTATTACGTGAAGACTTGAAGAATGTGAAAAAGTAAGGAGCTACAACGACGACATCATCCTTCCACTTGAGGTTAGTAATATTTGACTTGAACTGTTTCATTCCCTAACGTATCTTTCAAGTCGTGCATATTGAAAACAAAACTGCGAAGCTATGAATGATTATACTCTAGTTAGACGTAGTATTAAGGAATACAATACGAAGTATAACGCTTATCTTTTGAACTTCGTATATAAGACATCGACATAGTCGTTTGAATGCTATTGTGATTATGTATGGGTATGAGTTGAAGATTTCATCCTAGGAAACAATGTTTTACATTCGTTTAAAGGAAGTAAATTCATGAACTTGTTTTATGAATCTAAAGGGAAATCGCTAGGCTTATTGGTATTGTTAATCATTGCATATCTTTTGAACTACCAATATGTGTGTTTAGTATAACCGCTCATGACTTGTTTATGTTCTTGGTAAAACTATTCACAAGGCTTGACTTTTGTATTGGTAAGACTTTTATTAGTGAAACCGATCTTAAGTAATCACCTGAGATGGTGTGATCGATTTGTTGCAATTGGTATGACCAACTCTAGGAAAAGGGGAACCGATCCTAGTAAGAGGTGCAACAAGTTTCTAGATATTGGGAACCAATCCTATGAACATGTGCAACACATTTTTAGATATTGGGATCCGATCCTATGGACATGTGCAACAAATACAAGTTAGATACCATATATATGTGGGAACCGATCCTAGTACCTAGTCAACCAAGTTTTGGTAACTAGCGTGACTAATTCTAGTACCCACATGGAGGTAGAACCGAAACTTGTTTTGGTAGAACAATGTTGATTTGATAGGATAATCAATCACATAGTTCTTAGAAGTCAGATGAACCAATTCTAAATTTGTTTGGAAGTGTGGAAAATCGATTCCAAGATTGTAAGTATGAAAGAGGACTTACAAAGTAAAGATGTTGACATACTTTGAACATGTGCAGTAACGCTTATCTTTTATTGTTCAAAGATATTCCTTAATAGCTAAAGGAGAATCCCAGATCGAAAATAAATTGAGAATCTTTTAATTAAGGTTTTTAATTTTATATTTGGAAAATAAAAATTAGTAATGTGCATTTACTAATTGGAGATTTTCTAGTGAGATTTCGGTCAACATTTGGACAAAGCATTTCCAGGAATTATGGAAACCGAATTTGGAATATATTGCATATCTTGAGAATATTTTCGGTTTTGGAAATTCCTTGGTGTACAAACTTCCTTGGTCTATAAATATCAAAGTTTGCATTTCGATCAAACTAATCCTCAGAGCCAGCAAAACTACCTAGTTATGTTGTTACTGGTGGAGCCGCATATTCGGAGAGGAAAGTAACCTAATTAAATCTCTTACGGACGCTCAGTTTAAAGACTTCTTTGGGATTGAAAAGCTCTATTAGTACCGTTGGTGGGAAACTAGATAATTGCGGTTTATTATTAGTTTTCGATTGATTTGATTTACTAACAGTTGTTGAACTTTGACTGCACCTAGTTTGTTTATGCTTGAGAATCTTCTCTTTTGATATAAGATTCACTCAAACAAGATCGAAGTTTCGACGGGGATCTTTAGACTGTTTGTAGATATAAAGACGTCTTGTGATAATCCATTATTAACAGACTCCGTTCTGTGTGTGATTAATCACAAGAGATTCAAGTTGATTGTGTGCAGGTGTTTATTGAAGATCTAAGAAGATTTGAAGATGAAGAAGATTTCTGATTTGGGTTCATAATCTTTGGTGTGCACAATACTTGTTTCGGGTAAAGAGGATCCAACTATAATCGATTTATCTTTGTGATAGATTGGATTGATTAGTTGAGTAGATCGGCATCAATACAATTCTTTGTGATTAAAAGTTTTGATTACAAAATCTTGACAATTACTTTGGTAGTTGTTATTGGATAGATCTAAGAAACTGACAAAGGAGTTTATTGGGATAAACGGAAGAGCCTTTTGTCGAACTCATATCAGTTGATTAAAAAGAGTTGTTACCGAACAGATTTGTTGTTCCTTTACTGTTTGGAATACGAACCAAAGGAATTATTCCAAGTGCGTGACTTATTAACAAGTTGGAGGCGCAGGGATACAGATGGAACTAGGTGAACTTTAGGTTTAGTTGCTTGGTCTCAACTATACGAAGTTGGTTTGATTTTGTATAGCGGCTTAATCCTAAGAGTATTCAATTCTGGAAAAGGTCCCGGGGTTTTTCTGCATTTGCGGTTTCCTCGTTAACAAAATCTTTCTGTGTCTTTTACTTTTCTATTTCTGCAATTATAATTGTTTTTATTATAATTAGAAGTAAAATACACAAACGTTAATTTCTATTTACTTGATAGTAATCCTATTGTGTTTGGTTTAGTCCGAACCATTTATCAAGTAAACATACTTCGTTGTTATATTGTCTCGATCTTGTATCCATAGTCAATCACACAAGTTAAATTCTTGTCGTATTGTCTCGGTCTCGTATCTATAGACGATCACACGAAGTGTGAACCAATTAGTTGTATTGTCTCTACTCAGTCTATAGACAATCACTTTCGGAGAAAGGACTTATAGGTGGAAAAGTTTTAGATTGAGGTATATTTGGGTACCCTCGTCTTTTCACATCCATTCGAAGGTTTTCCCAATCGGATGTAAGAGTTTGAAGTCTAGCTTATTTCTCTGATGTGTTTCCTTCGAATATGATCTGAAGATTATCCCAAGCTTCTTTCGAAGTTTGACATGTTGATACATGATGTTGTAGATCACGGCTTATAGCATGTATTATAGCATTCAAACCATCAAAATTCTGCTTTGCAAGAGCCTTTTATTCGTTTGAAAAATCTACTAAGCGTTTAAACTCAGTTTCCGAATTTTCTGTCTTTGGACGAATATAACGACGACTAATAGCCATGTATTAAAGTCTCGTGATTGAAGAAATGACCCCATAGCAGATTTCCACCATAGATAGTTTGTTCCGTCAAATCTTGGCGGTACGTTAATTGAAGTCGATTCATGAGAACTCGAGTTCATTCTTATAGGTTGGATCGCACCAAACACAGATTGTTAGATCTTTTCGTGTTTGCCTGCTCTGATACTAATTGAAAAGACGAGGGTACCCAAATATACCTCAATCTAAAACTTTTCCAACTATAAGTCCTTTCCCCGAAAGTGATTGTCTATTGACTGAGTCGAGACAATACAACTAATCGGTTCACACTTCGTGTGATCGTCTATGGATATGAGATCGAGACAATACAACAACAAAGTATGTTTACTTGATAAAAGGTTCGGACTTAACCAAACACAATAGGATTGCTATCAAGTAAATAGGAATTAACGTTTGTGTAATTTACTTTAAATTATAATAACAACAATTATAATTGCGGAAAATAAAAGTAAATGACACAGCAAGATTTTGTTAACGAGGAAATCGCAATTGCAGAAAAACCCCTGGACCTTGTCCATAATTGAATACCCTCAAGTTTAAGCTTATATACAAAATCTAAACCAACTTCGAATAGTTGAGACCAAGCAACTAAACCTATAGTTCACCTAGTTCCGTCTGTATCCCTGCGCCTCCAACTTGCAATAAGTCACGCACTTGGAACAATTCCTTTGGTTCGTATTCTAAACAGTAAAGGAACAACAAATCTGTTCGGTAACAACTCTTTTCAATCAACGTGATATGAGTTCGACAAAAGGCTCTTCCGTTTATCCCAATAAACTCCTTTGTCGGGTCCTTAGATCTATCCAATAACAACTACCAAAGTAATTGTCAAGATTTTGCAATCAATACTTTTAATCACAAAGAATTGTATTGATGCCGATCTACTCAACTAATCAATCCAATCTATCACAAAGATAAACCGACTATAGTTGGATCCTCTTTACCTGAAACAAGTATTGTGCACATCAAAGATTATGAACCCAAATCAGAAATCTTCTTCATCTTCAAATCTTCTTAGATCTTCAATAAACACCTGCACACAATCAACTTGAATCTCTTGTGATCAATTACACACAAAACGGAGTCTGTTAACAATGGATTATCACAAGACCTCTTTATATCTACAAACAGTCTAAAGATCCCCGTCGAAACTTCGATCAAGTTTGAGTGGATCTTATATTAGAAGAGAAGATTCTCAAGCATAAATAAACTAGGTGCAATCAAAGTTCAACAACCGTTAGTCAATCAAATCAATCGAAAACTGATAATAAACCACAATTATCTAGTTTCCCACCAACGGTACTAATAAAGCTTTTCAATCTCAAAGAAGTCTTTAAACTGAGCGGCCGTAAGAGATTTCGCCTAATTAGGTTACTTTCCTCTCCGAATAGGCGGCTCCACCAGTAACAACACAACTAAGTAGTTTTTTTGGTTCTGAGGATTAGTTTGTTTGAAATGCAAACTTTAATATTTATAGACCAAGGAAGTTTGGACACCAAGGAATTTCCAAAACCGAAAATATTCTTAAGATATGCAATATATTTCCAAATTCGGTTTCCATAATTCCTGGAAATGCTTTGTCCAAATATTGACCGAAATCTCACTAGAAAATTTCCAATTAGTAAATGCACATTACTAATTTTTATTTTCCAAATATAAAATTAAAAACCTTAATTAAAAGATTCTCAATATATTTTCGATCCGGGATTCTCCTTTAGCTATTAAGGAATATCTTTGAACAATAAAAGATAAGCGTTACTGCACATGTTCAAAGTATGTCGACATCTTTACTTGGTAAATCCTTTTTCATACTTACCATCTTGGAACCGATTTGCCACACTTCCAAACAAGTTTAGAATTGGTTCATCTGACTTCCAGGAACTATGTGATTGATTATCCTATCAAATCACCGTTACCAACACTTGGTTGACTAGGTACTAGGATCGGTTCCCACATATATATCGTATCTAACTTGTATTTGGTGCACATGTCCATAGGATCAGTTCCCAATAACTAAAAACGTGTTGCACATGTTCATAAGATCGGCTCCCAATAAATAGAAACTTGTTGCACCTCTTACAAGGATCGATTCCCCTAAATTGTGATCGGTTGCACCTCTTACTAGAATCGGTTCCCCAACATTTAGAGTTGGTCATACCAATTACAACAAATCGATCATACCATCTCAGGTGATTACTTAAGATCGGTTTCACTAATAAAAGTCATACCAATATAAAAGTCAGGCCTTGTGAACAGTTTTACCAAGAACATAAGCAAGTCATGAGCGATTATACTAAACACACATATTGGTAATTCAAAAGATTTGCAATGAATAACAATACCAATAAGCCTAGCGATTTCCTTTTGATTCACAAAACAAGTTCATGAATTTAATTCATTTAAACGAATGTAAAACATTGTTTCCTAGGATGAAATCTTCACCTCATACCCATACATAATCACAATAGCATTCAAACGATTATGTCGATGTCTTATATACGAAGTTCAAAAGATAAGCGTTATACTTCGTATTGTATTCCTTAATACTATGTCTAACTAGAGTATAATCATTCATAGCTTCACAGTTATGTTTTCAATATGCACGACTTGAAAGATACGTTAGGGAATGAAACAGTTCAAGTCAAATATTACTAACCTCAAGTGGAAGGATGATGTTGTCGTTGTAGCTCCTTACTTCTTCACATTCTTCAATTCTTCACGTAATACTTGTAATGTATCATATCCTAATACTTTCAAGCTAACCTATACGAAGTTGACTCTAGCATATATAATCAAGCGACTCTTTAAATGAGTATTGGTTCACAAAAATATGACAACCAAACTTGACATACCAACGCTTGGTGGGTTCAATCGAGCTATGCTCTAACAAGGTGATTAGGTTGGGGCGTCACAGCGCGTTTAAGCATCTACTTTGTAACCTTCATACCTACGCCTGCACAAGTTGCAGCGACATTGGCATCTGGCATCGTGGATTCAGAACTGAAAAAGCGGGGGTCTAACAACCACACCCAATATTTCGTTAGCCAATCTGTATAGACTAACTCCAATATAATTCCTAGAGAATCAACTAGACAGTCAGACTCAATCATGGAAATATATCCAAGAGTTATATCTCTGTTTCTCAATGTAATCAGCAAATCAAATGGATAGAAATCCGCGAGCCTTATTATTATGAGAAACAACTTGAACGGTACCAAATACCAATGTTCAAGTGTCAATCAATTTCAATCAACAACCAAAGGTTGGATTTACCAATTGATTGAACTTCGCACAACCTGTGATATTTCAATTATATAGAAAATATAATGCGGAAAAGAAATAACACAGACACCAGAACTTTTGTTAACGAGGAAACCGCAAATGCAGAAAGACCCCGGGACCCAGACCTGATTTGAACACCACACTGTATTAAGCCGCTACATACTCTAGCCTACTACAAGTTAACTTCGGACTGGAATGTAGTTAAGCCCTAACCAATCTCACACTGATCAAGGTACAGTCGCGTACCTTACGTCTCTGAATCCCAGCAGGACTCTACGCACTTGATTCCCTTAGCTGATCTCACCAACAACTAAGAGTTGCTACGACCCAAAGTCGAAGACTTTATAAACAAATTTGTCTCCCACAGAAAAGTCTATTCTAATAGATAAATCTTTCTCCCACATAAAAAAAACCTATGAAGTTTTTGTTCCATCTTTTGATAAATCAAGGTGAACAAGAACCAATTGATAATCCGGTCTCATATTTCCGAAGAACATCCTAGAAATATCAATCACCTCACAATAACTTAACTATATGGTAGTTGAACAAGTTATTATGGAATCACAAAGAATGAGACAAAGAACTTTGTGATTACTTTTTATATCTTACCTATCGGAGATAAATCTCGAGCAAATCTTCGAGAAGATAGTACCCAATACGATAGAACAAGTAAGACCAGAACACGCAACTACAAAGAAAATAGTTGGGTCTGGCTTTAGAATCCCAATGAAGTGTTTAAGTCGTTAACCTATAATGGTTTTAGGAAAAACCTAGGCTAAAGGAGAATTTACTCTAGTCGCAACTAGTATCACACAGGAGGTGCGGGGATTAGGTTTCCTAGTTGCTAGAGTTGTCCCTTATATATTCTTCAAATCAGGGTGTTATAGCTTTGAAACAAAGCAATCAATATTCTCCGTTAGATGAAATCCTGATTTAAGATTCAAGCTAAGTTTGCTTAAAACCAAAGCAATATATCTCCACCGTTAGATGGTCTTAGCTTGTTACACACAAATGAAATATACCTTCATTTAGATATGGGTAACTGTACCTAAACGTGTAAATTGAGTTGGCTCAATAACAGTTAACCGAAGTTAGCCATATGAACACTTTTGTGTTAACCACATTCATCTTAACACTTCTAGATCAAATGATAATCAAATGAATCTAATTGTATCATTCATAGAGTTGTTCAATTTTGATATATTATCATAGAAGTATACAAGAAACACACTACACCATTTTAAGGAATTAGCAACTCAGATTAGCAATGGCAGTAGCGCTGTTGCTAATTTTATGTTGCGAATGTCGGTTGCGAATTTTTCGCAACGGCAGTCTGTCGTTGCTAATTTTGCAACCTCAATACTTCGGTTGCGAATAGCAACTGCTGGGTATTCACGCATGCGAGTTACGCGTGTGGTCGGGAACACTATGCTATATTTTTACGCCCAAGTCAAACATTAGTCAGCTGAACTAATTTTTATTTTCACCCTTCAAAGATCTTTTCCTTTAAACCCTGGATTCTAAGATAACTTACCTCTTTCTGTCTAGTCTTCTCTCTCTCTGTCTCTGCCGCTGCTACTGCTTCTTCTTCTTCTACTGCGACTAGTTCTCTTTTCATCATGAAAAAAAAAAAAAAAAAAACATAAACAACAACAACATACTTCAAAGTTTTACCCAAGATTTCTCTCTTCACTATCTCCAGATATCATTTTTTGTCTCTGAAATTTTCGTGTATTTGTCTCTGAAATTTTCGTGTAAAAGGAGAAGAAGATCGATCTCATGTATTTAAAGGTTCTTTGTAAAGGTTAACTTCAGATCTCGTGTTTGAATTTCGGATTTCATCTTCTTAACAATCAAAAGTAAGTTTTATTTTCTTTTCTCGTAAATATCATCAAAATAAAACATGGGTTTTGGTAATCAATTGTTAATTTCTTAAATCTATCCCCTTTACTTTGTTTATATCATCCAGTCTTGTTCATTGAAAACTCATACCAGCAGGTGAAATACTAGCCTTTTTTCCCCCTTTAATTGGACTAATTTTGACTAATTTTGAAATTGTTCAAGTCGATTTCATTGGTGAATAACTTGTCTCAAGTAAAATTAGGTCAAATGAATTATAAGGAAATTCGAACAAATTTCAGGTACAATTTTTATTGAACCCTTTAATGATTTGTTTGCGTTAATTGGTTCAGTTAATTGGAATGAATTATAGTGACGGGACATGGGAATTATGCAGGTGTTGATTGTAATTGTGAAGGTTTTGGTGATGATGGAAATCATTAATTTTGATTGGAGGTGGTGATTTGAGGGTGATTCTTTTCATCAAGGAGGGTAATTTTTGGATATATACATGGTGGGTTGTTAGGATATATATTGATAAGATATTATCTGATTGGAATGTTTTTGTTGACGGATCTCTGGTTATTGACTTGTAGGGTGGTGATGATAATAGTGAGTGTTGCTGGCCTTAGGACTCGAGTAGTTGTCCTGGCCAGTCAAGAAGCACAAACGAATGTTAAACCAAAGAGGAAAGCGGCTACACAACACGGTTTGTTGAGTCTGTCAAGCTTTTCTTTTTATTAATTTTTTTGATGGATCAACAGAAACATGAATGGAGATGGAATTGTCATTTATGCAGGAGGTTCAATGTTGTCTGATCTACAGCAGTCTCTTGAAGATCACTTACCAGTTCTTTTGGGTTTAGTTAAAGAAGGTACAAAAGCTTTACATATTTATATCAATTAGCACTAGCCACTAGGAGAATGGGTCACTGGTATTTAATGCGTCTGTAAAGTCAGAAACACTTTTTCATATGTACAGATGCAAGTTTAGATTGAGCTTGGCAGATGTTTGTTCCCCTAGATAGGATGCTTTGCAACATAATAAAAAAAAAATACAGGACATATATAACTTTTCTGGAATTCTCTTTCATGAATACCCAATGGTTTTGATAATTTTCATCATCTGTAGGCCCGTGAGTTTGCAAATGAGAAGAGCATCAAAGAACCCAACAGTATGGCTTGCAGTTTCTTCAGGCTCCAGTTCAGCGAACAATGCTGATACTTCAACAGTTTCCGATGCATATTCAAAGATGCTTCCAATTTTTATTCCCTGTGGTTTTGATAACAGTATGGCTTACTGTTATTGTTGCTAGTCTGATCTTTGTAGGCATCCCCGTCTAGTTCCAGGCCAGCTGTAGAACTTCCTCAAACTACACCTACCCCAAGAGTAAGTCTATTTCTGTCCACGGTGCACTTCATTTTTCATTTTCAGTTGTTTTCAATTGTACACGCACATATGTGTTATTGCAAACATAAAGTTAGTTTCTTTTGTTTAAGGAATGGGGTTTCAAGAATAAAATCTTTTCTCAACATCTCTAATTTGTTTGTTATGCCGCTGTTGCATGCTACCTATGCATACAAGACTTTTATCTTTTCCTCTCCCCACATCTTAGTTCCGTTTTTAGATTTTGGGTCACACTGTTTGGAAATTTATTTATTGTTTAGATTATTGTATATGGAAAATCCCATTTAAATGAATCATTCAGTGATTTTCGTTGTTGATTCGTTCGATGCAGTCTGCATTCAGTGATTTTTCTCTTGTTTACATCTAGGTAAACCACTTGCCACTTGAAATTGGACCACATTAGCTGTCCACATCCACATGCACTTTTTGTTATGTTGAGATGTTTATTTTGGAAATTCAGTTTTGCAATGTGTGCGACCATCCTGAGTGCGTTTATTTTGGTAATGAACAAACCATCTGATATGCCAATTCATAATTTTATTTCCGGATACGACTAAATAAAGCAAGGCAAGGGTGTGCAGAGAAGAGTTGTCCCCATAGTTGATTTGCCATCTAAAATATTCAAGCAATTTTAGAGTCCCCAAAACTAATTTATGGAAACTCAAACTAAAGTAAATTATACTGAAAAGTTGAAATAGAGCTACAGCATCCTGACACTCATATCTCATTATTACTGTATTCCTGTATCCATGACCACCTAGATGCTAGCTTGTACCTGAAATACTCGTGGCCAAAAATATTACCATCGCAGAATCCATAAAACTAATTTAAGGAAACATACACTAATGGCAATGCTTTATCAGATCTTTTGTGGGTTCTTCCAAAAATTTGTTATAGAAACCTCATTATAGCACAGATTAGGCTCATAGATCAGATTGCATAAGTTATATCCAATGAGGAACATGTTGAATGACATATCATAATTTGACTGAAAACATGGGAACCTTACATGGGCACGATCTTTTCATTAAACATAAGCCATTGAAGAAGCGCTGGAAAACCCATCATCCACCAATTGTGCATGCCGGAAACCCAGTATTAACATCTCAATCAATCATACTTATGGTCATTTACAATTATCCTCTGATTCCCTTGCTCCGGAAAAGCACTGGAACACAAACTTTGTTTCTGATGTAAAACATGCAACACCAAATTTAAAGCTAATTTCTCTTAAACATATATATTGGGTTGTAAATCTAAATCTAGTTTCATCTGTCATATTCTTAAACCAAATATGATAATAATAATATGAACACGACAACCCATTTGGAATAAACACAATTTAGGGTCCACATACTCCACATTCTCCATTTCAATGTAGATTTCTATAAGTTCGGTTGCATAATTGTTGTCTTTCTACATCTATACTCTCTATGTTAGGAGTTTGTTTTCTGAATGAAGCCATAAACTCAATTTAGTAAATTTAAAATCCATGATAAAATATGGAGGATACAAAATTTATAGAATAAGAAAAACTAATCAAATTAATTATTTAACCATGAATCTTGCAAAGTCTCGAATTAAACTACTGCTACTATATCAAACTGACCCATATTGAAACTACATCACTGATGAGAAATTCCACATTAACAGAACTGATTTAAGCTAATCCATCAAAACAACCAAAGAAATTTAAGAAAATATCCTTACTGTCTATTTGCCCTTGAAAAGGGGTCTCCTAAATCAGTAACATCTACATAGGATACATTTTCTCTAGATACAGTCCATTTCACCTTTACTTGCTTTTCTCTTCACCTAGTACACAAAATCACCTAATTAATTAAATTAGATCATAAAAGAGCACCCCAAAAAATACAAAAATAAAAAAATAAGCGAAAAAGATACTGAACCTGGATTTGGTTTTCATCAGGATGATGTTGTTGTTTTTCAGTATTAGTTGTATCAGTATTGTAAGTGTTTATCTTCTTCATCTGATATTATAATAGATTACAAAAATATTATGATTAGGAAGCAAGGGTTAAATGATAATTACCCATAGATGAGGCGGAGAAGGCCAGCGCGATTCTGAGAAGGAGGGCCGGAGGAGGCAATTTTCTGTTCGACATACATAGAATAGGAGGAGGTAGGAAGGACAGGGGATTTAATGGAGAATGTTTCACCTTGAAAATCGAGTAATTTAAACGCAGTGTGGGAGGAAGTGGAAGAATTGCACCTTTTCATTCTTTCAATGCCATGACAATTAATGGGTTAAAAATGAAACAGTTGTTATTAATCATATAAAACATGAATGGGGTGTGAAGCAACAAATTTATAACAAAAAGGAAGATGGAAGGCTAAAAGAACTGCGCAGTCTCATGATGAAATATTGATGCGTGAGGAAGCAGTCAGGTTAAAACTGATACGGCCCCTAGCAATTAGGTCAAAATTTGGAGAAGTAAGACTGACAAATAATGAATAAAAATTCTTGTCTCAAAAACCAATTCTTAGCTCGAATACGGACCTTTTTTAAACTTGTACATTAAAAATTAATCGAAATTTCACACAGATAATGAATCAAAATTCTAATCTTCAGGGAATCAGAGAAGTAAGACTGACAGTTCTTATTTTAATTTGGACATCTGGATGCACAAACCTTATTTTTTAAAAAAATTAATCAAAATTTTATATAAAAAACGAACCCACATTTGATTCGTAAGGGAATCATAGAACAAAGACTCACAAAATCATACCTGTAATTATTATTTTTTGTTCCAAAGAATTTGTGATTGATCTTCCTAGGAAACAAAACCAAATTTCAAAATAACGGAGAACATCCCCAAGATTAACATGATGATCAAAATAATCCTCAAAAAGGAACCTGCGTGTTCCATGTTTATCGATGACAAGGAAGAAGAAGACTATGTGATTGAGGAGTGGCGAAAGATTTTGGGTCCGAGATACCGAGAGAACGATGGGGTATATTCTTGAATTATCATTCCTCAACCTAGAAGCTACATCACATGTGCGGTAAAAGGGTTTGGTTTGGATAAGGCTAAGACCTATGGTCTTCTAATCTAGCAGTCCACGTCAGCTAGGGCAACCTCCTAAGTCCTATGGGAGTGCTAATCTAGCAGCTAGATTAGCAGTCCACGTCAGCTGGGACCACTGCCCAGCGTTGTTTGGTTCAGCGCTTTAAATTTCAGCCGTCAGATCAAATTTTGTGATTTTTGTGATTTTTGTGAGCGCTGAACGGTTCAGCGCTAAGGTTACTTTTTCAGCGCTGAATGATTCAGCGTTTCAATCTCGCTGCTAGTTGAACTGCGGGCACTTGCTAGGAGAGGGAAGTAGAGAGAAGTAGTGTTAACTTTTAGACCACTTTTTTTTTTTGATTTGCAACACTTTTTGTCCAATAGCAGCTCAATCTAGCCCATAGGGGTTAGCCTAACCACAGCCATGGATTTATCTTTTCCAAGGATAAATCTGGACCACCACTTACACAGGCTAACTTAGCCAAACTGTGTTTTGTATCTTAGATATGAACCGAATTTTCAGTGCCGAACTCACATTTGTAAATCGAATTATACACGTACGTATGACGGTCCGGATTACTCCCGAATTACGTCTCGTTGACCGGATTTTGGACCGACTTTGACTCTTATAAAACCGTATAATACTCGTACGTTTGCCGTTCCGTACGTTTGCTGAATCTCGAATTGCTAACTAGGGTCTAAAGACCAACGTTGACCCGTGTTGACTCAGTTATCGGTGACGTGTCTAACTATTTGACCTGGATTATTTTTCGTACACCCCTTAAATTATTACGTATTCACTAACAGGGGCCCAAAATTAGGGTTTATTTTACCGGTGTCTTATCTCCTTCTTTTCTTTTCTTTTCCTGTCTCCTTCTTTTCTTTCCCTGTTAGTAGATTTCGAGTGATGAAGTTCCGAGTTAATTTGAGTGAAGCTGCGTAGATGAAAGTGAAGTTATTCTCTGTGAATTGCGAAGAAGATGTTGCTGCTGCGAATCATGAAAAATTAGAAAAATGGTAAGTTAAATTAGGGTTCAATTGGTTGATGTTTAGATACGAAATTGATGTGAAATTGATCAATTTTTGATGGGTTTGTTTCTTAGTTGAAGTATGAATGGTTATACAAGATTTAATTTTAGATTCTTAAGCAAATCAATCAGAAATTAGGGTTCATACCAAATTATGGTTTTTTTGATTTGGTGTGTTAGGTCTGTGGTTGAATAATTGGGCTCAGGCGAAGCAGGTTTATGTGATTCAACTTTTGGGTTTTCTGAGAGTCTCAGAGAAGGATTAAATTCAGGGAAGAACTGGGTTTTTGTTAAATTGAGGGAAGAACTGGGTTTTTGTTAAGTTCAGGGAAGAACTAGGTTTTTGTTAAATTCGGGGAAGAACGTTTTCTGTTATATTGAAGATGGGTTTTTGTTGGATTGAATATTGAGACTAGAACTGGTGATGTTCTTGATTCGCAGGGAAGAACTGCCGACTCTTTGAATTGATATGGGTTTGCTGCCGAGACTAACAGCTGAAAATGATAAGTGCTCGTCTTTGATTCGAGAGGGTCAGGAGAGACTAAGAAGATGGAACAACTGGTGCTGAGAGATGGGTTTCACTGGAATTTGGTTTTACAGCAAGGTGCTCAAGCTGAACACAGAATTGGAGATGGGGATGATATGGATTTGTATTGGTGCTGGTAAATATGCAGATGCAATGACTGCTGGCGTTGGCGGAACTCTTAAAGGTTGTTGTGCTACTGTAATGGTGTCAATGGATATGAGTTGCAGTGGCAAATACAAGAGAAGAAAATTCCGTACAAAAGAAGAAAATTCAGTCAAAGGGTTCTTCTTACATTACAAGAGAAGAAAATTCCATACCAAATACATTTGATTGATCTTTCTAAACAAACCCAAATGGTATGATTCATTTCTGATGATTTTTTGCAATCTAAATGTTTGAAGTTTGAGCTCAATCAATACTGAACCAAGGGTGTGTATCTATTGTTGTTTAGGATTTTGGAAAATGGGTACCAGTAGTCAAATTGCATGAAGCCCATTGTTACTTGATGGCAGCTGATCGAAGATATTTGGATCTTTTGTTACCTTCTTGAAGAGTAAGAACTGCTAGTGATGGTTCAGAGCAAGGATTGATGTCTTAACTGTTTGCATTCGGGAACAAGGATTGATGTCTGAACTTTTCGTTACCTTGAAGCTCATGTATGTAACTATTAGTTTCTTCGATTATTTATGGGTTCTTGAAAAAGAATGATTCTTTTCTCTCTGTTTCCAAGGTTCTTATGTTGGCATAGAGAAGATATCTGCTGTTGATTTGGAAATGAATTAGGGGTGTTTGTTAAAATACATAAAAATTTAAGGGGTGAACAAAAAATAATCCAGGTCAAATAGTTAGACACGTCATCGATAACCAAGTCAACGCGGGTCAACGTTGGTCTTTAGACCAAACACAAAGGCTGGACAAATGTTAGATCAAACCCAGGTTTTGGTCAAAACTTGAGTACCAAAACCCAAATAACCCAAAAATAAAAGGGCCATTTACAAAATGGTCATACTTTTTGTAATTCAGTTACAAAATGATCCTACTTTTGTAAATTGGTTACAAATTGATCCTACTTGGTCCGACATAACAGTTTTTTAAAAAAAGGGAGTTAGTTGTCCCCAATATACCCTCGCTCCTAACTCAAGCAAATGTTAACCACAGCTAACCCATCGCTGACGTGGTGGACATCTCGCTGACGTGGTGTCATCTTGTTGACGTGGCAACAATTTTGTAACCAGATCCTAGCAGACTGGCTCGGGCTGACCAGTCTAATTGCCAAGGCCTGAGCTATTTGCGTTCATCCTGCAGCTCACTAAAATAACACTTACATCTCATAACAACATCAAGCTTAGCTGCATTAAGACTTCAACTCAGCTACAACCATCACCACTGCAATTCAGACCTTGTTCTTGTCCTCAACTGCAACACTTCACCCATCTCTACATACTAGCACCAGCTTCAGCTCACACATGCAATGCTTTAAGTTGCAATAACCATCACCACTACAAATATCCTTCATCCCAGGAACCACAACATATAACCATTCCGTCAACTCCACAATACTGCACTACAACAGTAGCCTTGGCACCTTCATTCATCTGTTGCAGTCCTTTTCTCTCTTTCATTCATCACTTTAGTCCACACCTCAACTCCATCTCTTGCATTTGCATCTACACAACACCACCATTTCTTCCATTTCTCTTGCAATTTAGCTCAATACCACAAAGCAGCAACTCCATTACCTCTAACCAGTTCATGGCACAACTAGTCCTTGCCTGCAAATCAACTCAACACAAATTCTACCCTGCAATCTTATAAACTCAGCAGCACACATTCTCCCAGCCTCCCTACATTCAATCCTAACATTCATCTATTATTTCATTCAGCAATAATTTGTTAGCTCTTGCTTCCAACTGCAGTGACACATTCACAATTCAATAACAACATTCATACATAGACGTCAAACATCCATTCAGTCACAACAACCAAACTTCGCATAAATCTCAGGCAAACCACCATCAATTCCTTCACTTTTTCCAACATAATCACAAACTCATTGCAGTAACAGCTTCTTCTTAACCACCAACAACAGCATATCCATTACTCAAAACCATTGGACTCCATCATCACTACCCTGCACCATCTCACTGAACTGCAACTTCATTGTCTTCCCTGTTGACTTCAATCATCACTACCCTGCACCAGATTCTCAATCTTCCCTGTAATACATGAATTCCCCATAAATCAGCAACATCTCACGAAGAACCCTAAATTCATCTCAAACTCAAATTACCAACAATTTCTGTAGCTTCTCGAACTCCAACTCCACATAACCCCTTTTAAATCTTCAAATGATAAAAACCCATCTCTAATTTCTTCTGGGTTTCAAGATTAAACCCATCTTCATCTGACAGCAACCCCGGACTCAAAATACAAACCCAACTACTTGTTATTTCATAAATCACAACAAACCCATCTTCATCTGCTCGACCTCTGAACAGACATAGACCCCGGACTCAAAACACAAAACCCAACTACTTGTTATTTCAGAAATCACAACAAACCCATCTTCTTTTGATTCCTCACAGACCCATTAATCATCTCCTGATTTCTCGATCCATACTCGCGAATCTCAATCAGCCACGAGTCTACTAGCCGGCAATTAACCCTTGTTGCAGATCTAGTTCACTCGTTTGCAGCAGAGTGTTTAGACAAGGACTTTAAAGTCTATTAAGGATCTGTTTGCGAAGAAAATGACTCGAAATCTCTCGAATTTCTGTAAATCGCCATTGTTGCAGAGAGTTTAGAGAGACAGATGTGGCTGAGAAGAAAATGAATCTCAAATGAAAAACCTAAACTGTTATAGTGGGTGTTTTGTTTTAAGTGATCCTGTCCGTCCAAAGTATCCTCGAGATGTGCCAGTCACACGATGTATGGTGAAAGATCTAACAAAGTCAAGTTAAGGACATGCTTGTAATTTTACGAGTGTATTTAACTCTGACTTTGTTGGCCCACCCGACTTAACCCTAAAACTAACGGAAGTAGGACTGTTTTGTTAATGGATTGTAGCAGTGTGACTAATTTGCAAACCAGGTATTAATAGTGGGAATGTTTTTGAATTTGCCCTAAACAAAAAAAATTCTTTTCCTAAAGCCTGATTTGTGCTCAACTCTTATCTCTTTGAAACCAGGCACATGAGACAAGATGCACTTTCAACACAATTAAGCTGTGTTGTGGTGAACAATAATCTGTCTACCATACACTTCTTGTACGGAATTCTTAATACCCTTTTCACAGAATGTATAGACCTTGTTCTTTTCTGTAGAGGTCTAACTTTTTCTTTAGAAATTAACTTCTTCGGAGATGAGTTGAGTTTACATACCTCAGATGAATTCGACTTCTGAACAAGTTTGAGCTTGTTTGCTAATTGATTTGCTCTCCGTTGAAGTTTGTTGACATATCTTATTTTATGTTTGTACTTGAAACACTTAGAAAGTTCATAACCCTTAGAAGTACAATAAGAACATGTCAATGTGGAGGACGGTTCAGACACCATAGCTGCGCATGCTGCTAAACAAATAGAGGTACCTGAAACATGTGAGATATAATTTTCAGCAGACATGGAAAAATCCATTTTATCCTCCAGAGTGGTTGAAGAAGTTTCTCCAGGAATTATTGATAGACGCATTTATGTGTCTATTTTCATCTCTATTGTGTATATTTTTAGTACCCATTTTTGTACTAATGTTGGTATTTTATCCCTTTGTAGGTATTTTTGGGGAATAAACGTTTTTGGGAAAATCGGCTCGAAAAGTTGTCTAAATGCACCTCAAGGGACAAGTGTTATACGGACTCCAGCAGCGGATAAGGGGCACCCATGGCTATGTGTAGCCCAAATTCATCTTTAGCACCCATCTTCATCATTTGAAAACAGATTTTGGCGGGAAAATTTTGTCAGAAAAACAGAATTTCTGTTTCGAATTTTGGATGATTTTTAAGGCGATTCAAGGGCTGATTTTCGTTGGGTTAACCCTGTTAAGGATAAACAAGTATTGTATGAGCTGTAGAATCGATTAAACAGGGATAGAAATCCATGTTGGAGCAAAACAGGGAGAATTCATATTTTGAGTTGTTTTCGGTTTACAAAAGAGTTTGTGAAGAGTTTACGGAAAGATTGGAGTGTATGGAGTCCTTATTCAGTCCTGAGAGAGTTTAAGAGAGTTTGGAAACCAAGTTGACGCGTAAAAAGAAGATTAAAAATCCCGTAACTTGAGGAGAAAAAAACCGAGAATATTTATGGATTAACTCGAGAGATTTTCTGTTTAGTGGCTATATATAGGTTGATTCGAGTCATATTTGGATATACGAACAATTTGGGAGAGTTTGGAGAAGTTTAGAGCCTTAGAGAAGCGTAAAAAAATCAACTGGAGTCGATACAGAAACTTTTCTGCTGCTGCAAAGAAGAAGAACACGAAGAACATTAGACCCTCAGAGTTAGTCGAAGAGGCAGACTTATTTTCAGTGATAACGGGTTACGGTCGCATCTTCCTGCAGTCACCGAAGCCTTTCAGCAACAATTCCGACGTCTGATTTAGACTTTCAACAACTGCAGAATCCGCTGTTTTAACACTTTTCTCCCTTTTAATCAACTTTTGAGCCATAAACATGTATTTTGAGATTATGATTAATATGAGGAGCTAAACCCCATTGCTGAGGCGATAGAGGAAGCTATTTTTCCAACAAAAAGTGGTATATTCTATTTTATTTATTTTATTTCAATTATTTTTATGATTATTTGCCTTGATTTATAATTGTTTGAATGATTTTTGTTAAGCAATATTTCTTTTGATAGAGCACGCTTAGCCATAGGTTCTTGATGCTTTATACTTTGGATTTACACTTGTTATTTTGAAAATCTATATGTTGCAATAGCTTAGAATCAAATTAAATGCAAAAATTGAATAAATATAAATACTAGATAAAATCACTTTGAACTTGGAAAAATAGTGGAATCTTAGCCTCAGTGTTCTTTTAATATTGATATCAACTTTGTCAGTGCTTGCTATAATTTTTAGTGATTTTTCTATTTAGTTTTGAATTTAAGTCTAAAGTAATCCTTCACAAGTTCGAGCAACGAACCTTTTTACCACTACAACTACAAAACACATCAATTATATCAAGATTGATGTACGTATTGCTACAATTATCAAAGTCAATATTTTCACCAAGGAGTGCAACACTCAATTTTTCATCTTCATTTGAATCATAGTGATCAGACATTTCATCAAGAGTTGCAGCAAGACCTTTGTTCCCAATGTATTTTCTACGATTTGGACACTCATTTGCGAAATGACCAAAACCTTTACACTTGAAGCACTGTGGCATATCCGCATCATCAGTATCGACAGTGTCCCTATTTTTAGGAGGGGCACGGTCATGAGGTTTGGCTGATGACATGGGTTTATCTCTGATGAACCGTTTACTTCTCTTCAAAAGAAGATCTCTAAACTGTCTTGTGATCAGTAAGACTGAGTTGTCAAGATCTTCATCTTATGAATCAGTCTCAATAGGATCAATAACGGAGTTCCCAACACTTTTACTTTTGTCAAGTAATTTAATGTTCTTTTGCGCTTTGAAAGCAATATCCTTTCCATATTTGGATGTATGCTCATGATCAAAGATCTTTAACTTCCCAACAAGAGTATTTCTGGAAAGTGCATCAAGGTTATTTCCTTCAACGATGACACGTTTCTTAGAATCATATCTAGCTGGCAATGATCTGAGAACTTTCATCACAATGTCCTTTTCAGGAATAGTCTTACCTAATGCAAAAGAGGCATTAAATTTTGTAGATACTTTGTGATTAAACTCATCAAAAGAATCTTCATCATCCATATGAAGGTTTTCCCAATCAGAATTTAGGTTTTGAAGCCTAGCTTCCTTTTCAGAGGTATTCCCTTCAAATACGGTTTCTAAGATATCCTAATCATCTTTAGACCGAGTGCACGTAGTCACATGGTGCAGAAGATCTGGGGTAATGGATGGTATGATAACATTCAAGCCGTCAGAATTTTGCTTTGCAGCAAGAATCTCGTCAGGCTCATACCTACCAATATCCTTTGCAACTGTTACACCGTCTATTGTAACCAAAAGAGGATTATAGCCATTAACAACACAAACCCATGATTGAAAATCACGTGCTTCGAAAAAGTCACGCATAACAATTTTCCACCATAAGTAATTCGAGTCATCGAAGACTGGCGATACGTATTTAGAGATAACGCTTCTGTTCATAGAGTCAGATTGCTACAAACACAGACTTATGAGGTCTTAAACGTGTTTGCCTGCTCTGATACCAATTGAAAAAGCGGGGGTCTAACAACCACACCCAATATTTCGTTAGGAAATCAGTATGGACTAACTCCAATATAATTCCAAGAGAATCAACTAGACAGTCAGACTCAATAAAGGAAATATATCCAAGAGTTATATCTTTGTTTCTCAATGTAATCAGCAAATCAAACAGATAAAAATCCGCGAGCCCGATTATTATGAGAAACAACTTGAACGGTACCAAAGACCAATGTTCAAGTGTCAATCAATTTCAGTCAATAAACAAAGGTTGTATTTACCAATTGATTGAACTTCTCACAACCTGTGATATTTCAATTATATAGAAAATATAATGCGGAAAAGAAATAACACAGACACCAGAAGTTTTGTTAACGAGGAAAACGCAAATGCAGAAAAACACCGGGACCTAGTCCAGATTTGAACACCACACTGTATTAAGCCGCTACAGACTCTAGCCTACTACAAGTTAACTTCAAAACGGAATGTAGTTGAGCCCTAACCAATCTCACACTGATCAAGATACAGTCGTGTTCCTTACGTCTCTGAATCCCAGCAGGACTCTACGCACTTGATTCCCTTAGCTGATCTCATCCGCAACTAAGAGTTGCTACGACCCAAATTCGAAGACTTTATATACAAATTTGTCTCCCACAGAAATACCTACGAAATTTTGTTCCGTCTTTTGATGGATCAAGGTGAACAGGAACCAATTGATAATCTGGTCTTATATTCCCGAAGAATAACCTAAAAATATCAATCACCTCACAATAACTTAACTATATGGTAGTAGAACAAGTTATTGTGGAATCACAAAGAATGAGACGAAGAGCTTTGTGATTACTTATCTTACCTATCAGAGATAAATCTCGAGCAAATCTTAGAGAAGATAGTACTCAATACGATAGAACAAGTAAGATCAGAACACGCAACTACAGAGAAAATAGTTGGGCCTGGCTTCAGAATCCCAATGAAGTCTTTAAGTCGTTAACCTATAATGGTTTTAGGAAAAACCTAGGTTAAAGGAGAATCGACTCTAGTCTCAACTAGTATCACACAGGAGGAGTGGGGATTAGGTTTCCCAGTTGCTAGAGTTCTCCCTTATATAGTCTTCAAATCAGGGTTTGATAGCTTTGAAATAAAGCAATCAATATTCACTGTTAGATGAAATCCTGATTTAAGATTCAAGCTAAGTTTGCTTAAAACCAAAGAAATATCTCTCCACCGTTAGATGGTCTTAGCTTGTTACACACAAATGAAATATACCTTCATTTAGATATGGGTAACCGTTCCTAAACGTTTATATTGAGTTGGCTCGATAACAGTTAACCGAAGTTAGCCATATGAACACTTTTTTGTTAACCACATTCATCTTAACACTTCTAGATCAAATGATAATCAAATGAATCTTTTTTGTTACACATAGAGTTGTTCAATTGTTTATATTCTCATAGAAGTATACAAGACACAATTGAAGCAAAATCGTATTGATTCAAAAGAATCAGTTCATGAACACTTTAGCCACGGTTTTGCAAAAGATTGCATTCCTTAATATATAAATATATTTGTTCATGAGTATGAAATCATACTTAACCGATTTTAGAACTTAACCATATAAGTTTGCAAACGGGTACGCAAACTTAAGTTCTGGACTTTGATCTTTTCCGACAGTTCGAAAACGGGTACGCATACTGTCGTTCCGGACCGAACTCAGGTGAAACAGTTTGCAAACGGATACGCAAACTTAGTTCCTAGACTTTAACAGTTAAAACCATTTGCATACCGGTATGCATACTTGGTTCCCGGACCTGAATTATTCTTACAACAGTTTGCATACGGGTATGCATATTATACTATATCCATACAATGATTAATGGTTCTAATAAACTCCCATTTCAATGATTGAAACATTCTTAGAAGACGACAATATATGTCTCACACAAACTATTAGCTTATAAGCAATTTTCGAGTGATCGAATGATCAATACGAAACATTCTGAGTCTACATCAAATGATTGTCTCACACAAATCATGTAAGATGTTACAAGGCAATTTTCACACGATCATCTTTTGACTTTCATCAAGAATAATGATGAACGTAGTTAAAGCAAAAAGCTTTCCAACATATATTTTGAGAAAGATATAAGCGAGTTAAACTCAGCTCGAAATATCAAATGTGTATAATGTAAAGTATATATAGCTATACGACTTTGTCTCAATATGAGATAAAATAGAATAGACTTCTGAGTGATAGATGAGTTCAAGTCTCCACATACCTTTTATTGATGAAGTTCCCCCAAGCTCCCCTTAGTAGATCTTAAGTCTTCAATCGATGAACGCCTTGAAGTCTAAAGCTCAACTACATATTCTATCATAATCTGAGACATAGCTATGAGTAGACTAGAAATCAAGACTTATAGTTTTGACAACTAAACTTGACAAACAAGTTTGAGATAGCAACGCTTGCGAGTTCGACCGAGCAGTGCTCTAACAAGAACTACTGTATTCGGGATCAATTCAAGTTTGCACTATACTAAGAGTAAATACATTTAGGAGCTTAATAATTTTTGAAGAACATAACTAAGGAAAAGGTAACGTAAAAGCATGTTCCAAATAAATTATGTATAACTAGAAATCTGGAAAGAATTGCATCAAGCACCACTATTCTCTTGAAATTATAGTATTTAGTAGGAATTGAATACATAAAGCACATATTGAATCTCAGCAAGTACATTGTATATACATTAAATATTGAGAGTCTAGTCGGGTAAAACTCTAATATATATGAAGATATATATATTTTGTAGAGAGGCTACAAGACCAGCAGATAGTACCACCAAATAGCCATTAGGAAAGTCTGTATTTCTAAAAAAAGTTGGTAGAGAAAGAATTAAATATGCAGATTATATATCTCTGAATACATAACCAATTTTTTTTTATCGATATATACTTCTGTTACAGGGCAGAAGAATTTTACGATTTTTGTCTTTGATAAAAACCCACCATCAACACCCTCATACCTAACTCAGAAGAATTTTGGATGTTTTTTTTTTTTTTTTTTTTTTTTTTTTTGCTAAGAAAAAAGCGATATCATTACTTAACAGAAAGGTTACACAGATTGGGTTAGGAAGTGAGGTTGATCAACTTCCCAATTGCCAGTTACATTCATCCTTTTGTTATACTTAGCAGCTTTATCAGCCTTAATATATTCAAACTTACAAAAAACAAGATGGCTTGCCAACTCAAAACAATCATCAAAAATTGAACTTGCAGACTAGCTAATCTGGAAATTCGCTTTATTTAGATAAAAGGAAGCATTCTTGGAGTCACTTCTTTTGCAAGTGTAGTTGATTTCTTTAGTATTGGTTGACCATTGCAGTACTTCATAAATGACCAGACTTTCAGCTTCTTCTACACTTCCAGTTGTACTGTTCAGTCATAACAGACAATTCCAATACCAAACCGGTGAGTATTCATGTCAAATAAGGCATCATAGTATGTAAGAATGCATTGGTCAGGAAAATCTAAGTTGAAAGGGCTCTCTACGGGTATATATATAGATATCTGAATCCCAATGAAGTCTTTGATAGTCTCTAAACCCTAAAAGGGTTTCCGGATAGGACTACTCTAGATACAACTAGGACACACCAAAAAGTAATGTCAGGATTCAAAGATCCCAGTTTCCAAGAGCTCCCCTTATATAGACATTCAAAGCATAGGTTGCTTTAGGTTTAAGCTAAGATAGCTTTGAAACCAAGCAAACAATATTCACTATTAGATGAAAACTTTGAATCTTATTCACATAAACAAGATATACACTCTGGTTAGGTAAACCGTAACCAAACCGTGTACAAAGACTATGTCCAACATGGTTAGCAAAAACTAGTCGGTTTGAACTTAAAAGCTTAACACTCATTTTCATGAACAGAAAGACATTGTTCTTGAGTCACAAACATGTGATCAAATGAGTCTAGTGTATTATAGAGAATTGATCAAATGCAAATTATCTCAGAGAAATAATTTATTCGCAATTGAATCATAATCAACATAGTTGGTAAATGCACAAATTATAAATACTTCGTGAATCGGCTGAGTCAAGGTACGCGGACCGGTTTGCACACTTAAAAGCAAAACCAAGTTCTGGAGTTGACAGAACTTTTTCAGTTCACGTACCGGTTTGGAAACTTAAGTGCAACACTAAGATCCGGAGTTGACAGAACTTTTTCAATTCACGTACCGGTTTGCAAACTTAATACCTTCACCGGTTCCGGAGTTCACAAAACCATTTCAGTTTGCGTACCGGTTTGGGTATTAAACTGGTTGTAGAACATAGAATTGTATTGGTTCGCATACCGGTTTGAGTACTTTAACCCGGTTCCCTTACCACAGTTCCAAAATGGTTTGCATAGAAATATGCATACCTATCCGGTTCACGAAACAAACAGATTATCCCATGATATGCATACGAATATGCGTATCCCACAAATCTGAAAGTCGATATATAGCTACTCCGCTACGTGTACGAGCACATGTAATACGGCTTCAGAAATATAACAGTTTTCTCAGTTTGTAAGACTGATAACACTGTCTTGTATTCCCAATATAGTAGTTCTCTATTTCTCTAAATCAATTCGAAACATTCCTGAATAACATCAATGACACATATCGCTGTTCCAGGCTATTTTCGAATGATTAACTTGAATCAATATTTGGTTCCGAACAATAAATTGTTCTCCACCGAAGTTGATCAAGTATGAACAAATGTTCATTAAGCTTAGTCATTATATTTCGAGAAATTCGTAAACTAAATAATTAGTTCTCGACTCGAAATTCTTGTCTATGCAAGCTGATCTAATTAGTTATGCTACAAACGTCTCAAGGATAGAAAAGTGAATATAACTTGAGAAATAGGTGGTTCAGTCTTCACTTACCTTTTATTGATAAAGTTCTCCAAAAGCTTCGGTTGATCTTCGCCTTCAAATGGTAGAACGCAAATGATGATTGGTTCATTTCTCAACTACACTATCCTAGACCGAGACTTAACTAATTGTAGACTAGAAATCAAGATATAGTTTTGAAAACTAAATTTGACAATATGCTTGATATAGAAACACTTGTGAGTTCGACAGAGAAATGCTCTAACAAGCACAAATTTCATCACACGAGCTAGAACTCACTAGCTATTTGTGTGATTAATCCTTAATCCTAACGGTTGAACCTACATCCTGCCGAACTAAGTGAGCATAAGAAGTAGCAAGCCACACATCTTTGGAGAACTTGCAATTAAGAATAATATGTTCAGTAGACTCTTGACAGTTATCATCACACAAAACACATGTAGTATTCTGGTTAGAGTTGAAACTAAGAAGGTTACATTTAGTAGGTAGAGGATATCTTGTGCACATTTCCATATAAACATATTAACTTTGGTAGAACTGGAGCAGACCACAATTGTTTATAAGCAAGAAAAAGATTATTGGGATTAGATCTACTAATAGAATCAGCAGACAACACATTATATGCAGATTTCACTAAAAAAGTACCAGATTTGGTGTGATGCCAAATTAATTTATCTTTATCCTAAATAGGGATTCTAGCGCCTGATTTTTTTACAAGAATCAGGTGTAAACAAAGAACGGACGAGTTCAGTATTCCAACTTCTATTATCATGCTTAATAAGGTGAACAACATATATGTTAGGATTAGGATATGTAATGCAATGTGGATAGCTGACATCTTTAATCCATTTATCATAGAATGCATTAATACTATTACCATTCCTAACTTCCTATTAAGAATTTTTAGCAATGAAGTCCGGACCATGAGTAATGCTTGGCCAGACCCATGAACAATCCTTGGGCTTAATATAGTGCACGGGGTGACAATTCTTAAAGTATTTACACTTTAGAATTTTCACCCAAGCTGCATCAGAAGAGTGGATTAAGATCCAGGCTGTTTTGGCAAGCAAAATATTAAATCTTTTAAGACTCCTAAAACCTAGACCACCATTCATTTTATAGGTACAAATGATGTCCCAACCTTTCACATATCTTCCACCAGGGGCATTTTTACCCCACAAGAAATCCCTTTGAGTTTCATCCATTCTCTTAAGGATTTTGTTTGGAAGCAAAAAACAACTCATGTGGTAGTTAGTTGATGAGTTAAAAACATGCTTAACCATCGCTTGAGTAAGATGCTTACCTTTCCACTTAGCAGCTCTCTTGTCAAAATGATCAACTAAACGATCAAAAGTCTCATTCTTAGATTGACTTAAGATAAGTGGAATACCAAGATATTTATCCGACATGTCAACTTTCTTAACACCTAGTTGTCAAATCAGCGACACACAATGGTCAAGGTGCACATTTTTACTAATAAGGCAACCAGATTTTTGAAAATTGATAACCTGACCTGAGATATTACTAAAATATTTAATGATTGCCATAAGATTACCATCTTCAGCATGTGTTGATTTAGTAAATATGAGACAATCATCAGCAAGTAGCAAATGGGAGATGTAGGAGTTTCATGTGTCACTTTAAACCCATGTATGAGATGGTACTGTTCGGCATGCAGCAAGTATCTAGAAAAAGATTCAATAAGTAGAATAAAAAGACAAGGAGACATTGGGTCTCTTTGTCTAAGACCCATAGACAAGATATAAATTGTGGTATTGCTAACACGTTGTAGAATCAGATCACACCAATGATTAGAAATGCCAAAACTCTTGAAAATGTCTACAAGAAAAGGTGATTCGACTATGTCGAAGGCCTTGGACATGTCTAGTTTCTATTTCTATATTTTTTTCCTTTGCGCAAAATGAACCAGTTCATGGGAAATAATCACATTGTTTTGAATGTGTTTATTGGTAACATAAGCTGCCTGGAAAGGAGACATGATCTTCTCAAGAAGAATTTTCATTCTATTAACTAGGATTTCAAAGATAATTTTATAATTGGTATTGCATAAAGAAATTGGTCTGAAATCCACTAGCGAAGATGGATTGTTAACCTTTGGAATCAAAGACAGAAATACATGATTCGTTTCTTTAAGTAAATGTCTTAAGTAAAAAATAAAATAAAATAAATTACTATTTGAAAAGTATCCATTTCAAGAAGCTCCATGTTTTGCTTATAAAAACCCGGTGGGAAACCATCAAGACCTGGAGCAATCCATGGGGCCATTTGCTTAATAGTATTCCTAATCTCTTGTATCGTAATGAGCCTCAACAAAGTATCATTGTCCTCATTCGTAATACAAGGGATTATGCAATTCAAAAATTCTTCAATCATATAAAGATGAGAAGCAGAACTAATAGTCTTAAAATGACTAACAAATGCAGAAACACGTTAGAAATTGAGGATTTTAAAAATCATATTCTACAGAGTAACACGTTAGGATGGTGTTCGAATACCAAATGCAAAAACGTTTCAGACTGTTTGAATTCCAAATGCAGAAATCAATCAGAAGTATGAACCAAACGAATTCTAATTCACGAAATGCTACACTTTTATATCACCAAATGCTGCAATTTGAATTCACCACCCATTCATATGCCTTGAAATCATGCAAATGATGTGCACACAAAAGAAACCCTTGGATCTAGAAAGAGGGGTGAACTCTTTTGAGAACAGTGAGACCAACTGAAATGGTGTTAACCAATCACTGACTGCCACGTAAATTTAAGTTGGGTCCCCTTTTGGCTTTTTGTTTCTACGAGCATGTTTCCAACTTTTTGACCATATATCTACTAATGAATCGTGATCAGTTCCCTTTTCTCTTCCATGTCAAAAACCTAAAGCCTGTTTTCTTCATCATAGCTGCCCCAAACCCTTTTTATTGCTGCTGATCACAAAATAGCCGTTAAATCGAACCCCGAATAGTTTATTACATACAAGGACAATGGCCGTTTGAATGAGACAGAGCATGTGTACTTGATGATGAACCAAAAGAAGAAATTTTGCAGAGAAAAGATGGGGGTTCTTAATAAAAATCTCTACTTTATTTACTTTCAAAATTATCTTACCAGGAGAAGAAAAACAAGGTACTACTTTCTCTTCTTTACTTTCAGACCAATTTTGTTTCATCTGGGCTTCTTAGAAAAAGGGGGTTTACTTTGTTCTTGAAAAGGGGGTTTATTTTATTCTTTACTTTCTAAACTAGAGGAAGGGTTTTTCTTTTGAGCAGTGATAATCTTGTTACTTTTTGGGCTTCTACAAGGAAAAGGGGTTCTCATTTGAGCAGAAACAGAGATATTTTTTTGTTTTGGAGTGATAATCTAAAAGTTAGGTTTTGATCACAAATGATGAACAAGAAGAAATGTGGTCAGCCCCCATGGTAGTAACTTATTCTACTAATCTCTACATTATCTAAAATGTTTTTTGTTTTGATTTTTTGTAATGCTTGATTTTGATTCTTTGAGATTGTGAAATTGTTTACAGCAAAGAGCTGTGAGGCTTGTGAAAGCAATGGTTGTGGTTCAGCTAAGCGGAAACGAGGCAGATCCAAGGAAGGGTCTGTAACTCGGACTACTCAGGGTAATGAATTTGATAAGCTGTGTTGATTTTGGTGAAAGTTCCACCCTCTCCATAAAATGGCATTTCTCCCTTTATCTTTGTATGAGATGTTTTTTTTTTTGGTGATGTTGGTTTTGTATTATTCCGTGTAGGTCCATCAAGCGTTTCAACAAAATTTGATCCTACTAGGAGTTCGGTTAAGCGAAAGCCAAGGAAGACTCCAAAGAATGGAAATGATGCCAGTGCACATGCTACTCCAAGTAACTTACTCTACTCTCTTTGTAGAATTGCATTTCTCCATGTTTGTATGAGATGACTTTGCTGCTTTCTGACTGATGTTCCATGTTAATTATTCTGTAACTTCTCTGTTTGTCCCATATTGCCAAGCCTATTCTTTATTATTGGGTTTGTGAATTTGTAGAAAAAGCTTTCAAGTCTAATAAGATCTCTAAGAACAAAGATGATTGTGTGAAGAAAAACTTTGTGCGTGCCAATCCAAATTACCTTAACACTCTTGGGAATGCTCATTCTGAGTGGTGTTTTGGTGCAATAGCTGAGCTTGTTGACAATTCCAGAGATGCCAAGGCAACCGAGTACGTAATCGATCTTCTTTTTAACTATCTTTGTTGTTTCTACAGCTACCTAATTCTAGACTCCTACACTGTAGTGATTTAGATTTAGTTTGTATAGCTACCCCATTAGTTATGTATTTAATAATAAGTAGTACTTGCTTTCCTGGGAAAACTTACATTGTGTTGTGTATTCTGCGCAGGATTAAGATATCGGTGGAACACCATTTTTCCAAAAATCATAACAAGGAGATTCCAATGTTGTCAATCATTGGTGATGGTCATGGTATGGCTCATGAGGATTTAATCGCAATGCTGTCATTTGGGTGCAAAAAACCTGCTGTAAGTGACTTGGATCGTATTGGAAAGTTTGGCATAGGATTTAAGGTATGTAGATTTCATGTTGTTAGTGTACTGTTTTAATGTATTGTCTCTGTAATTGTTTTGGACTTCGGTAACATTAGCCTTGTATGTTCAATAAAAAACTTTTGTTCGTCAATGAAAGAGGTCCAACTGTTTATACACGTCAAATTTTTGTGCTCTTCATGGTTACTCCATTCTGTTGAATTTAATTTCACATTGGACCAACTTTAACTGAAGTGCATGTTTATTTCGAAGTGGGTGAATGTTTGATGAATGATTCCATTAGATTTTTAGTTGACATTGGTCACTCACATATAAAGGGTGCACTTAAACTTTTTTTTTGGGAAAACACAGTTGTTCATAGAGATAATATAACTCCTTTGTGCTGATTTCCTAATGTTTTTCCTAGGCGGGAGCTATGAAACTTGGCCGTGATGTGATTGTACTTACGCAAACTGCTGAGACAAGATCCGTAGCGTTTCTCTCTCAATCTTCAAATGAAGGAAAAGATGTGAGTTTGTAATCAAGCAACTCTTGCAATCTCTAGTTTTTTGTTTTGGTTTATTAAACTAACCAGTTCAATGTTACTGTAGAACCTAGAACTACCGGTTGTCTCTTACCGAAGACATGGCATATACATGGATGTGGACAGAAGTGTTCACTCCGAAGAGACTATTGCATGCCATCTTACAGCTGTAAAGGAATTTTCACCATTTAATGAATATTTTATTGGTGAAAAGTTGGGCTTATTTGGTGCAAAAGGCCAAGGAACTCAAATTTACATATGGAATTTGGAGGAGTGGGGATCAGAATGTCATCTTGAGTGGACAAAATATAACGATGATGGGGATTCTAGCGAAGAAGGTGACATACTGATTTGTTCTAGAAGGGAAAGAAAACGTCCTGGACAGTTTAGCAAACAGGTTGGTTAGTCATACTTACATTTCGTTTTGTTTCAATGTTGATAGTAATCAAGTTATTTATGTTATTAATTGATAGTGTTGTTGCTAATTATCTCAGGTTCCATTAGATTACTCACTGCGTTCATATCTTGAGGTCATCTTCTTGAATCCACGAATGAAGATATATGTTCAAGGTTCACTGGTGAGTACCTATTTCATATCGTCATTTTGTGTGTTCTTATAACTTTCATGCAGTGATCTGAGATACCTTATTTGCTTACTTGATGGAATGTTAAGGTTAAAAGTTTTCCATTGGCAAAATCCCTGAATGAGACCAAGATCATAAGGGGTGATATCATGGGAAAACCTATTCAGCTCATTCTTGGCCGCCGTCAGAAAGAACGGGAGTTGATGAATGGTGGAATGTTTTTGTGCTGGCGTGGGCGATTAATTGAGGTGAGCTATTGTTGCATATCATGGTAACTTTTTAGTTCTCATCTGTATCAGCCTTGGCATGCCCTTAATTTATTATGCCTCTGTGACAAATTTCGAACCTTATAACTTTCTTTTATATCAAAATTTTTGTGAACAAATCTTTTGTATTATGGGTTTTGTGAAATGAGATTTTGTACTTAATTGAATTAGTATTTCCTGTTTCTTAAAAAACCAAAGGAAAAGTTTCCATTGCCTGTGCATGAAAATGCGTGTGACACTACATTGATCCTTCGTGTAACTATTCTGCTCGTCTTCCTTAGGCTTACAAGAGAGTTGGAGGTATGATGCATACACCTGATATGGGTCGAGGAGTAATTGGTGTTGCTGATGTTACCGAAGTAATGGTACGGTACTGATTCTTAATTCTTTGCATGGCAGTTTATTACCTTCTCAATTTATTAAATATCGCAATGGTGCTGTGTGTATTTTCTCAACCAAAGACGGACGACTTTCAAGGCCACTGACTCATGTTCTAAAGTTTAACTTCTTTTTCTTCAGCGCGATGGGAATCATGATTTGATAAAAACCACCAAGCAAGGTTTTCAGGAATCCCCAGCATATACAATGTTGGAGGACTGGTTGGGTGACAGAACAGATGAGTATTGGGATGAACATTTTGAACAACTTAGAGAAAAGAAGGTAACCTGTTTTGATTTGTCAGATTGTTTATTTGAGTCTTAATATCCTGCAGAAAATGTGTATTTGCTTATGTGCTAATCCCTTCACGCTGTTTCACTTGTATGACTTTGATTCATACAGGGAAAGAAGAATGCAGAAAATGGAGGATTTTGACAACTGATTTCAGGACCGAATCGTCATCCCAAAAATGGTATCTATACACATACACACATAGGCATCCCTTCTAACTTTTCGTATTAGCTCTTGCAAAAGAAACTCATTACATATGTTTTGTTCAATGTAGGTACTTCTGCGACATGCCACCTCTTAGAGGAGAATGTGAAACTCCTGAAGATGAATTTGGCCCTGGAGTGTGCTTCGCATAGGTTCAAAAAGCGAACGTTAAAACTGAACAGAAATCTGTTTTTAGGCCCAGTAGGAAATCCATCTTTTTGTGCAAGAAATGTTGTAATGGCTTCCAAAGCCTTAATCTGTAAGATAAATTCTCTGGCTTCAAAAACTCATACATGACGATGCCTGTGCTGATATTTATGTCAACTTTTATTAAATTGTCATTCTGTATGTTCTCTTCTGAGACGCAGAACATCCTAGATTTTGTTGGAAGAATTTATCTTAAACCCAAAGCCAAACATCCCCCGAGTTTAGCATTGTTGAAACTCTGAGATATTGAGGAGTTTGACGACCCTAATAACAACAATGTAGACCTTGATTGGTTGCAACACCCTCCCTTGAGCAATGTGTTACTGGTATAATGCTTTTTTATTCCTTGCAACAACAATATAATAAACCTTGATATAGGTGACAAGTGAATTGAATATAGCCGTTACTCATGTACAGTCACACTGATCACACACCAATTTTCAAAGGGAAATCATTCAAATTTGCTGAGATACCCATTTCTTCTTCTGGGTATGTAAGTACAATGAAAGCTAATTTTTTTTCTTCAAATTTTCTTACTAGAAGAGGAAATGGGGAGTGATTGCTCTTTTATAACTCTCTTTCCCCTCTTTCTCTCTTAAACTACCCTCTCTCATTTTCTCTGTTAGGCTCTTCATTCTTCTGTGTTTTTTCTTAAATCACTTTAGAACTTTTTTCATTGTCACTTGTAAGCATGGTGAACAAAAGAAAGCAGAACTTGGTTTCTCCTGATGGTAAGTTGTTCTTCTACAGATCTTTCTATGTGTTTGTTTCTGTCTAAAATTGTTTAGGAATCTTAGGGCTTTTCTTGTGTTTGTGACTATGCAGCAGGTGGATCAACATCCAAGAGCCCAAAGAGAAAAGGTGTCTGCAAAAACTATGTACATGCTGGTCCAGCTTACCTTGAAACCCTTGGCCAGACACATTGTGGCTGGATTTTTGGTGCAATTGCTGAAATTGTTGACAACTCCAAGGATGCCAGAGCAACCAAGTATGTTATTTTTACTCACAAATGATTCTTTAGGTTGTTCTTTTGGGGTTTCTGGTACTAATAGATTTTGGGTTTTACTGTACAGATTGGATATTTCAGTTGAGTATCACCATTCAGGGATACATGGGGAAAAGATTCCTATGCTAGCACTAATTGATGATGGACATGGAATGTCACATGATGAGTTGCTTGTCATGCTCTCTCTTGGAAACAAAAAGTTCCATGAAGACGATAGAGAGCGAATTGGAAAATATGGGGTTGGTTTCAAGGTATTTTGCTATTCTGATGCTTGTTTCTTCAAAGTGTTCTTGCTTTTGATTCTAAGAGGGTGTGGTGGTAGCTTCAATTCTTTAATGCTCCTTGAGCATTTCATTTTGTTTGTTGCACTGATTTTGGTTACTAAAATTTGCAGACTGGCGCTATGAAACTGGGGCGCGATGTCATTGTTCTTACGCAGACTACTGAGTCACGATCCGTGGCATTCCTTTCACAGACCTACAACGAAAGCAACAAAGATGATGTGAGATATCATTTCCTACAAAATTCTATTGTTTTTTTGTTTTCATTTTCCTTAACTAAATCTGTCTACTTCATTTGGTTTTAGGACTTAGAGGCAGAGTTAGAGCTGCCGATCGTTAGCTATCATAGAATTGGTTCTGTTATGAAATTGGATACCAATGTTCAGTCAGAACAGACGTCTGAGTACAATCTAGACATTTTGAGGAGGTTTTCACCATTCAATGAATATTTCATTGGTGCAAAATTTGCACTGTTTGGTGAAAATGGGCAGGGGACGCAAGTATATATCTGGAACTTAGAAAAGAGTGGCTCAGATTTCAGTTTGGAATGGCACAGAAGTAATAATGGTGACGATATAGTGATTCGTTCAAGAAGAACAAGACAGCGTCCTGGTCAATTAGCACAAAGGGTAGGTGTTGCTTTACTTGTTCTATGATTAAGATTCAATGGTGGTTAACTTCTGTAACTTTAATTGCCTGCATATGTGATTATTACAGGTGCCTTTGGATTATTCTCTTCGGGCGTACCTTGAAGTTATCTTCCTAGACCCACGCATGAAGATATTCATTCAAGGTTCATTGGTACGTAAGAATGCTTGTCTTTTCATTTCTCTTCGTATGTGTGTGCATGATCGATACACTCGTCTTATCCATGTGTTTCAAAAATGGATTATAGGTTAACAGTTGACTGGTGGCGAAATCTTTGGATAAAACCAAGATCATTGATGGTAATATACTAGGGAAACCTGTTCAGCTTATCCTTGGCCATAGCCAGCAAGAATGGGAACGGATGAATAGCGGGATATTTCTGTATTGGCATGGCCGATTAATAGAGGTGAGTTGTTAGTCCATTTGTTCTCTGGATGTGCAATTGAGATGCAACCATTGAAATGTAAAAATTTACATACTGTTGTCTCATCTTGGTCTTTGGGTTAACCAAACCGTGAACTTTTACTAGGCTTATAAGAGAGTTGGAGGCATGATTCAGCACCCGGAGAACAGCCGCGGTGTAATCGGAGTTGTGGATGTGACTGATGTAATGGTAAGGAGTTTCAAATTATCCTTGATGGTCTTAGATGCAATATCTGTAACATGGACTTAAACGTCTGTCTTTCTTACCTACTGCATTTTGACTTTCGAGTATGAGTAACTACTAGAATTAGGATTGCAATTACTGAATTTTTTTTCCTTCCATTTATTTCTCTTCAGCATGTCGGTGACCGTGATATGGTAAACAACACCAAGCAAACATTCCAAGAATGTAAACCATATGCAGAGTTGGAGGACTGGTTAGGTGGCATGTTAGATATGTACTGCAGAGAAAATTCCGAAGCTTCTGAAGGTGGCTCCAGTGCAAATTCGGAAAGACCTCATGTCAGATTTAATATACCTAGGAGTCCAAAACAACCTGCTGCAAAGAAATCCTTGAATTCTGCAGGAAGGAACACTACAAATACTAGCAATGTGGGTCCAAAACTACCTGCTGCAGAGAAAGCCCCAAGATGTTCAAGATCTGAAGATGACTCCAGTTCAAGTTCCGAAAGACCACGTGTGGTACATAATGTACCCAAGGTTCCCAAGGCCAAGAGGGGTCGTCCAAAACTACCAGCTGCAAAGAAAGCCTCCAACTATGCAAGAAGGAACTCTACAGCAACTACTACTAGCAATTCGGGTTCGAAACTCCCTGCGGCAAAGAAATCCGCAAAATGGGCAACAAGTAACTCTACAAGCACTATCAATGTGGGTCTGCAAGGATGTGAAGCTAATTTGGGATTCCGCAAAAGGTTTACTAGGTCGTGTCTATATCCACCAAACCCAAAGTAAAATTTGTTCTTCCGGAAGAAATGCAGTAGGATTTGAACTTCTGTTGTGCCTCATGAGCACCTTCAAATCAAATGAATCTTAATCTGTTTGTTGTTTGAGACAAGATTGCATTTGTTTTTTGAGACTACTTACTCTAAGATTTAAAATTGACTGTTTCTGGATGAATGTGTAAAGCAAAACAATTCTTTTTTTTTGTTATAAACGTGTAATTATGTTAAGAATATTTAGGGCAAATCCCGTTTATTATTGGGATGTCCTTGTGTCTAGCCCTATAAATAGAGGCTCTAATGTTAACCTATTGTACACATCATATAAGATTTTCTCCCCTTCTTCGTCTCTACTTTGTGTCTTTCCTTCTCTATTTTCTAGTTTCACAACACATTATCATGCACGTAGCTCTACAAATTGAGTATTGATTGGCTTTTGTACTTATAAAGCTACACTTCAGCCGTTTCTACCGAGGGATTTATGAATAGACATGTCGAAACGATGACAGATTGAACATGACGTCGTTCTAAATAGCTTTCAGTCTTTTGTTTTATCGAACGTTTTCCATGAGTTGCTAATGATATTATCAAACATAACTACATGTTCTCATATTGACATCTATTTATTTTTCCTTTGTTTGCATGTCCAGATGATTTTAGGGCACCCACGCCTTGTTTGCGATCTAAAACAGCATACAAGTACAAGCACGAGCCATCACAACGTGACTCGTTGTTATACAGTAAAGTTAATTTATTGTCTTTATTTCTTCTATTTTTGTTAAATCACTTGATCAATTATTTATTGTTCCTGTGTTCAGGGACTAACATCAATGATTAATGATTTTTCCTTTTTCTCATCTACTATCCTGAAGGTGTATTTATTTGTGATGGATTTTACGTATCTTTACAACCCTGACTATGAGACGGGTGCAATTAAAACCCATTGCCTAATCTCAAAAAGGCGTGGTCTATATTTATCAGTGATCTACTTTGCAAACAAAGTCGGATTTCCTTTTTTCTCTAATTTTCTTTTATTGACAAAAAACGAAAAAAAAAAAATCCATCAAAAGATGGTTTATAATTTCTATTTCTTTAATGAAACTATAATCACCAAATATTGGTGTTATCGCATATTTGGTTACCTTTACAGTAACTAATCACGTGCATGGTTGAAAAACCTACGGCCAATTAAATTTGGTATCCTTGTTCTCTATACAAGGATCATGTGGTTTTTCCATATGTTTTCTATTTTTCTTTTTACAAGAAACCATCCGTTAACCACTAAGTGGATTTTTCCTATGCGATGGCTAAAACGACGATTTTTTTTCTTCTTTTGTCGATTAAATTTTGGTAAATTGTACAAACCAATTGATATTGGTTTTTATCCATCAGTTTTCTAATATTGGTTTTTATCCATTAGTTTTCTATAATGAGATGTAAAAATCGGCATTCTAAGAACTTTGAGCCAATTTTGGATATTGATTTCTATTCCTTCAAAGAAATCTTCATCAACTCGTAATTGGAATATTCTAAGGACACCAAAGGTCAATGGGTGCGCGTCCTGCTTGTTAGCCTATATTATTAGTCCTTGTAGTGACTAAATTGATCTTGAATTTATTTTCTTTCGAAAAATAAAGTGTCCGTAATAACATTCTCAATATCTCATTGATCCTTGAGATCACGAAATTATCGGAGATTTGTTTGCATATTTCCAATGCTTTTGGTTTGACATATAATTTTTATTTTTTGTTGCAAAAACAATCCATGGTTGATGGTAAATATGTATGTCTATTAAGACTACTTTTTTTTTATGTCGAAATAATAAGTATATGTCTCGAATTAATCGGATAATACTTTACGAAACTTGTTTTCGTATATAAGATGAATATATTTCCGCCATAATCAGGGGGAGACTATACACTACTGGACGTTGGTGTTCATTAACTTAAAAACTCAATTTCTCTCCCATCATGATTCAATCGATAAAGGCTGCCATATAAGATTGGTGTGAAATTTCTCATTTTGCTTTTATATAAGCGTTTGCCTCTTAAGAGGAAAATCCAATCACATCTAGCAGATAAGTAGCGTTCTATAAGAGGCTATAGGTAGTGCTCCAATTGAGTCTACTAAATTCACATTCTCATATATAATATCTTCTCACTTGAAGATGAGGAGATTATATTTGCCCACGGGCGCTGGTATCAACAATTGATTAAATTTTGCAAGATATGCATAAACTTGAGAATTGTATGGGCTTATAGTAAGCAAATTATTGTCGAATATTCATTTATAGTAGCAACTGAAATAGTAAATGATGGTGGTTGTTAACCCCTCTCCAAAGAAATATCGACATCTGTGATTGGTATGCACAAAATCCAAATTATGTTGGATTGAAATCTCCTGAATAACGCAATTTATGGATCCAAGACTTAACACCTTAAATGTGCAAGCCTGAAATTACAGGTTGGTGTAGTCGTGATGCGTTATTAAGAGAAATTAATCGTACTAAAAACGATTTGAGGATTTAATTTTTGCTTAAATCCTAGGATTGCTTCAATGATTGTTCTCCTTATATGATACATTTGGCGTGGTAGTCCTTGAGGGACTCGTATTTGGTCAGAGAACATACTAGGATTTGTAATCCTTGAAGGATTCAAACTATATCCATGCAGCCACCTGAATCGACTATATCAGGTTTAGCAATCCTTTATGTTTTTTTAGAAATTTGGTACAAGACCAAAAAATCCGGATTAATTAGTTGTTTATGTCAACTTCATAGGTCTCTTGAGGAGTCCATAAAAACACTAAAATCCACGTTTTAGCAGCATAAATTCTATTTTTTTCTTCTTTCTTAAATCTGCAATTAGAATTATGCTAGCTTAAACTCGTCTTTTGATATAGACTAGAGTTATTATTTTGATTCTTGGTTTAGCATCCATATTTACGTCAAAAGTCGTACTTTTTTTCCCTTCGTTTCAGGTTTTGTCCCATGTGGTTTTCCTGACAAGGTTTTAACGAGGCAACATCTCATTGACGTTTAATTTTCTTTCAAAATGTTGATATTTGTGCTCTTTTTTCTTCGTCCGTATATTTTTTCCCATTGGGTTTTTACTGGAAAGGTTTTAGTGAGGCAATAAAATTCAATATGGTGGTCATCCAAGGGGGAGTTGTATCAATTTCGGTTATTTGGTGGATTCTCACCATTAACTAGGTCATTTTGTTAGACCACATCAACATAACAGTCTCCTATGAATTTGGATATTATTTTAATCCATATATGGTATGATCACAACTTTTGTTCACCTATGCAACTGTAACTAAATATTGGCACTTTGTTAAAGAAATTAAATCAACTACTTCCGCAAATCATCTTCAAGAAGCTAGCAATCCAAGAAGCAAGTCCTCAATGTATTTAAAGAAGCTTGAAGACTCGAGAACACTACCATTAAAAGACTAACACAAAAGAAGATTTCATCAACTGGGAAATTTCTCACGAAAGCATTGCTATCTCCAGCATTCAAGAAATTCGTTTATTGAAATTGACTCGACTCGAAGATTTGCAAGCCAAGATTTAACTGAAGTACTTATCAGGGGGAGTATCAAATTAGATGGTATTTTACTGGACTATCACGTTGTACTCTTTTTCCTTCATCAAGGTTTTTCCCATTGGGTTTTCCTTGTCAAGGTTTTAATGAGGCAACATTTGCGTGTCCAAATCTTTTCTAAGTTTTCTTAATTGTACTCTTTTCCCTTCGATCAGGTTTTGTCCTTTTGGAATTTCCTGACAAGGTTTTAACGAGGCAATTAGCTTAGACACAGTGTCATCAGGGGGAGTGTTATAAACGTGTAATTATGTTAAGAATATCTAGGGAAAATCCCGTTTATTACTGGGATGCCCTTGTGTCTAGCCCTATAAATAGAGGCTCTAATGTTAGTCTATTGTACACATCATATAAGATTTTCTCCCCTTCTTCGTCTCTACTTTGTGTCTTTCCTTCTCTATTTTCTAGTTTCACGATTTTTTTTTTTATTTCACTTTTTATTCATTTTGCTCACTATGATTCTTTTACATCATTTCTAAAGTTCCTATGATCCTGACTGTGTGCGGAAAGAACTAGTTTCATCTCTTTTTTTTCTTTTTTTTTTGGTAAATAGTCTTGGAAAATATTTGAATGCCATTTAAGAAATTAGCTTACGAACACAAGAATGAATTGTAGAGGTAAAAAACTTATTTTTTATAAAACAAATTATTTTTGCTCTTACTTATGGTATTGATTTCGCCTTCTTGAAAAGAAAAAAATTGGAACCAGAGGCATTTTGGATAATGGTGTTTGGGACTCTTCAGCCAGCTTTTTGGAAGTAGTGATATCATCTACGTAGATTCGAGCAATTAATGCATCCTTTCAATTCCATTCAGTGAACAAAATTTTATCTTCTATGCTTCTTGAGAATCCCTTTCTAAGAAGAGAAGTTGTTAGCTTTTCATATCAATCTTTATATTAAGTTTAAAGACATAATCATGATTTTATGGACTTTCAAATCCTTTAGGTTGAGTGATATACACAGATTTAATGTCTAGCTAAAAAAATTTAATCTTGAGAAAACAAGCATATGCTAGAAACATTCTAATGGACTCAAGGCGGGCTACATGATATAATGTCTCATCAAACTCAATTCCTTCAATTTGAGAGTACTCTTGAGCAACAAGTCTAGGTTTGTTTCCGACAACAATGTCAAATTCATCTGACTTGTTCTTAAATATATCCATTGTGTACCTACATTGTTGATATTAGTAGGACAAGGAAAAATGTTCCAAGCGTCTTGTCTCTTGAATTGATTTAAATCTTCATGCATAACATTAACCCAGGTTGGATCGTTTAGAGCTTCATCAATATTTTTCGCTCAAAATTTTGACAAGTAACACGCGAAGTAACAAAGATTATGCGCCTAACTTCTTGTTTAAACAACTTAGTGTTAGTCCCAAAGATGTCATCGGTTGAATGATGTTGTTGAACCCATTTTGGAGGCTTATGAGGAGTTGGTTCAATATATGAACATCGTCGTTAGCGGTTTTCTCCTCATCATTCTCAGGATTGGTAATAGTTGGAATAACTTTTGTTGATGAGGATGTATTTTCGATTTTTGTACTGATTCAGTGGGAAAAGACTCATCAAGGATTATATTATTTTGACGAAAATCACTCAAGTCATCAATAATTATATTCACTGATTCGATAATGACTTCGGTTCGGAGATTATAGACTCTAAAACCTCGGCTATCAGAAGCATAGCCTAGAAAAATTTCTTCGTCACTTTTGGAATCAAACTTTCCCTTTTGCTCTCTATCCTTGAAGATGTAACACTTACTTCCAAATACACGGAGATAACTAGACTATGTATTTTTTCGTATCATACCTCATATGGTATAAGAGTTCGTGATCTTAAGTAGACACGATTAATCAAGTAGTCGTAAAAACAACTTATTCCTAAAACCTTAAAGGAAGTTTTTTATTATGGAGCATTACCCTAGCCATTTCTTAAATATACTTGTTATTTGTTTCTGCAACTCCATCAGCTTGTGGAGTGATAGGTGGTGAATATTGTTGAACTATACCAGTTTGTCAATCGCCTCAATATTTTTTAGGCGTACAACCTTGTTCATCCTTGATTATATTCACAATAATCTTAAATTCGTCTAAGGTGTCATTCTTATGTTCCAAGAAGGGAACCCGGGTGAATCCGTTGTAATCGACAACCATTGTCGGAGCATATTTCTACTCTCTTGCCATTAATTGTTGGATATTAAATCAAGAGGATCTTTACCGGAAATATCTTGTGATGATTTGTATGGAATTCTTGCTTATTTACCCTTTTGACAAGCACCATCGACTTTAGCATTTATTACTCCCCTCACAAGTTCTTTATTAATAGTCTTTCCAAGTAAGCGATAGTTGACGTGTCCAAAACGTTCATGCCATACATGTATCGATTCCACCTTAGTCGAATTGCAACAAAGGTTATACAGAATATTTAAAAGATAATCGTTGCTTTTCCCACGAATGCCATGAAAATTTACTATTCCGGATGAGTCTTCAATATCACATCCTTCATTACTAGAGACGACTTTATGGCTTTTGTCACAAATTTTACCAACATAAAGGAGATTAGCAGCCATACCTTTGACGTAGACAACATCATGAATTTCAGGTACTCCGGGTACCTTTGATGTAAGAAAAACTCCCGTCTCCGAAAGTTACATGACCTCCTTTGTAGTCAACAAAGTTCACGAACCAAGATAAATATCCTGTCATGTTTTGACTATATCTACTATCAAGAAACCATTAAAATGGTGAAGTGTGGAAAAGAGGGGGTACCAAGTACACCACCAAATTTTAATTCAGATCCGTATGGACAAACTTGTCACAATTAGTAGCACATATCAAAAGTAAGATCCGGTACCAGATATGAAGACAAGTTTAACTTGGACAATCTCATAAATCAATATTCAAGTAATAACCTAGTATGTTCCCGAACTGTTAAAGAAACGATATCTAACAAAAACAAGTTTTATATTCTTTTTTTCAAGATACTAATTCTCAAGAATAAATTTTATAGGTTTTATATAGTCTTTTAGGCTTAAAATTTGTCTAGGTTATTTAATGTACTGCTTGTGATATTTCTATTATAAAGATAAACAATATATTACAATAAACGAGGAAAACTGCTAAGCAGAAAAACTTCGGGACCTAGTTAAGAACTTGAACATCATTATATATTAAGCCGCTACAGACACTATCCTACTATCAGACTTTGAACTGGAATATTTAAGACCGAACCAACCCTACAAGGAATTCATATTTAGTTATGCTCCTTTACATCTCTTGGATCTCACAAGACCCATGATTCCCCCAGCTGACATCCTTTGCAAGCCTATGAGTTGTTTCAACCTAAGTGAATACTTTAATGAGTATTCTGCCTCTAACTGAAAACCTATTTGATTTCCTTCAAAAAGATATTAAATCAAGGTATGGAAATATACATTCTTACGAGGATTCTCAAGAAAAAAAGATATCAAGCAAACTCAAGATTAAGTTGAACTTATTCTCTTTAAAAGTTATATAAATGCCTGATGAATTCTACCTTAGAAAATAATAATCTAAACAACTAAATTATAAGTGATTTAGATATCTATCTTGTGGAATCACAAAGTTATGAGACGAAAAGTACTTTGTGATTACCGTTTATCTTATTCCTGATCTATAGTTTGGAAACTATATCAATCAGTAAGAACAAGATCTGAATATCAAAGAACTATCATGTAAAAGATAGTCTAACCAGTCTACACTAATCCATTACTGAAGTCTCTCAAAGTCGTAATCTAATACAGTTTCACCAAAGGGAACTTAGGTTTTTAGAGGATAACTCTAGTTACAACTAGAACACGGAAGTTCCGGGATTGAGATTCTAGTTGCAGAAAGTCCTCTATTTATATTGATGAACATAACTTGGTACCTTACAAATAAAGCTATGTTTGTGAACTATTTTTAATGTTTTAATGTTTACAAATTTATTTGTCATCAAGCAAGCTAAACTTCTTAGCATAGATTGTTCATGTAAGCATGTGAGAAGTTTGCTTTGAATCACAAAGAAGAATTGTGCAATAGTATATTAGTCGAAATACATATCATGCACCAAGTGGTTAACTAAGGACCAAAGGTCAAGTAATCCCAGAACCGACAAGCATAAATTGTCACAAGACCAAATTGATTCGTGAACAAATAGTCGTCTCGTAAATCATTAACTTTTTGTATTTGAGAAGTTCACGAACTGTCCAAAACGATTTATGTATTTGAATACAAAAAGGTATTCACGAAACTTTCAAAATTAACCACTTTGTGAAATGCATAAATCAGTTTGTGTACTTATTGAAATAAAATATATCCAGAAAAATCTCAAAATCGACCAGTTCACGAACTGACAAAACCAGTTCGTGTACGCGGGTTAATTGAGATTTATTTATCAAGTATTTCAATTTATAAGTTCAAGTTCGTAAACTGGCAAAATCAGTTTGTGAACATAAGAACTAACTTGAAACCTCCCTATGAATTTATTATGCAAATGCGACATTTCGAACGATGAATTGTTCTGAATCTATTATGTATCAAATTCTCTATTGCTTGAACTTCTTCTTTGAGATTGTTCATCATAATACTAGAATCATACAACATGTATCAGTATATAAAATGGTAGATAACATGAGTAAATAGGACAGTCATTCTTCACATACCTTTGTTGATGAAGTTTTTGTTGATGTTGTTGTTCTTCAGTCTTCAATCTTCAACGTCAATTGGTGAATTCTGATACTCAAGTAACTCAACTACATGCTTTATTCCAAGTCCGAGACTAACTTTAGTAGATTATAAATCAAGATATACTAGTTTTGATCAATAAATATGACAACAAGCTTGATATACCAAAACTTGTGAATTTGACCGAGCAATGCTCTAACATTTTCCCTCATATAATATTTATCTGTATCTAATTTTTATTTTTTTAGTTAGTTAATTTTATTTTGTTTAACACAAGGCGCACATTTTATGATAAATACATAAAATATATAGTTTGGATAATTCCCTTCCTCAGTCTAATCTCATTCAAAACAAAGAGATGTTTTTTTGCTGGAACGTAGTTTTTTGGTGTAACCTAGTTCACAAAAATAATGAATCAACAACAATAGGGGACACCGTCAAAATGGTCAATTCCTCCTCCACGTGCACCGAGATTAGATTCATTTGAAAATAATGAGGGTCGTTATGGTGCTATTTTAGGAGATTCTGTTGGGATCCTTTACATGTTTGTGCCGGATCTGTTGCTAGAGAAACTGCAGTCCAGTTCAAGCAAATATCGACAGTTATATCAGGTATAAGCCTTGTCATTCAATACGTGTAACACAATCCAAATCTCTGAATAGATCAAGTTTTAGTCTATAAAGAGAATAGTATTGTAATTACCCTTTTAAACGAACCGATTCGATATATGTGTTGTTACTTTCATTTTTTATTTAGGAAGATCGAAAAAAATACATATAAAGATATTATGAATCCATTATCAAATGGTGCCGAGATTTTTTTTTTTTTTATAATACTTAAATTTATTTTTAATTTGGGATAAAAAAATACATATAAAGATATTATGAATCCATTATCAAATGGTGCCGATTTTTATATATATATAATAATACTTAAATAACAATAATGAAGTTATAAATAGTGAATAGGATTGCGACTCGAACATCATAGAGATGAGCTAAGGAAACACCTTATGTTTGAAGCTCAATTGTTTTGTTTTTGGTTCACACCTAGATAAAACATCTCAATTAATGTTTAATGGAGTTAACTTGAGTAATTTAAGTGTGCATTAATGTTTTGAAGTTGTTCTGCTATTTGTTTCAATAGTTCTCTTAGCTGAGAAGAACAAGCATCACCAAAGGCAAATGGTTTATAGGCAGCGCCAACCAGAAGATGAAGAACAAGGGGTGTTTGGTAACTACGAGGATCTCTCTTTTTTTTTTTTTTTTTTTTTTTTTGAGGATCCTTTGTGCATTTAAGGGTTTCATATTTTTTTTATGGGATTTTGTATCTAAGAATCCTTTACAACTATTATTACTAGTTGAGACAAATTTTGTATTTTAAATGTGGTTAAATTTGAATTTTTATTTAGGACTAAAATAAGTAAAACATTTTGAAGTTAAAATCATGATTTCTAATTAACATACCCGTGTACTGGATAAGTATATGCAATCAAAATATGTGGATCATGGTATGTTTAACTAGCACGACGAGCAACTATCGTCTTATTATACGTTATTAGTTTAATATTTCATAACTACAATTTTACATTGTATATGACTGATTTCTCGAGCAAATAATACCGGCAAGTTCACTCACTTTTCTTTGCGAGGTAAGGAGCAATGATATCTTTGAAAGTGCTTCTTTATTGCTATTGGTTATAAGAGTGTACGGTAGTAGCTTCTTCAAGGTTACTTTATCATATTATTTTGTTTGGTACACTGATTTTAAAAATAAGTTTTCCATATTGTAGCTATGAAACTCGAGAAGGGATTCATCCTTCATATCCAGACTACCGATTTACGATGCTTGGATTTTCTTTCACAGACTTACAATGAATGCAACGATATAAGCTATCTCATTCGTTTTATGTTTTGTATTGTTTCTCTTAACTAATATACAAAGGTGTACGTAGAGAAAGTAAAATTTTGCAAGTTCAGTGAATGTTAAACTCTATTCAAATCGAATGATGTATGTATATATGAATGTGGACCAAGTTGGGACAATGAATTTACATGTCAAATCAATCTGGAATGAGGTTGTTTTCTGCAAACTGGAAACATCTTTGCTTCAACAAGAAGGTTTTATGTTGACGAGACATTACATATCTTTAACTTAAGAGATGCGGTAACGACTAGAAAAATTATTATTTTTTTCTCAAACAACTATAAATAAATATTTTAGATCCCCATGAATTTTAATATAACAAGTGTGTTTTTTTTTTTTTTGATCGATGAAGAAGAATATATTAGAATAACAAAATAAAGGGTACAAAGAAAGTACACCCAAGGTGGAACATACAAAAGAAAAATGAAGAAAAAAATTTGTATAAAAATCAAAACAAAAACTACTAAATTACGGTGGATTGAAGTACAACTCCTTCTAATTAACCATTAGGCTTTGGAACGAAACATCAACAAAATCTTGGAAAGCAAGAGCTCGTGGAGGGATGGTATACTTGACCATATCAATAATGTGAGCCATGGATTTATTCTTTCCATTGAAGACTCTCGAGTTACACTCCTTTCAAGTGCACCATATAATGACCGGTGGAATTAAGTTCTACATCTTCCAAAAATGACTTGGACCATGTAATTGTTTCTAGGCCAAGATAGTAGTTTCAATAGTTTATTGTATAGTGGAAAAAAAATGCTCAAATCAATAACGAAATGACTTCATACCTCTTTAGCGAAACAAAAATAAAGCAAAATATACAATGTTGACTTATCTTGAGAGAATAATAAACACATACTAAGGACATCAGTTCCTAGACGAAGTAAGTTGTCTCATGAAGACAAACTATTGTCTGAGACACACCAAAGAGAAAACACCACTTTGGATGGAGCTTTCAACCTCCAAATAAAAGAAAAAATCTCATTAGAAGTATCATTAACCGGAGAAATCATCTTGTCATAACAAGTCTTCCAATAAAGCAAAGTGTACTTGATGGCATCCATTCACTAATGTCATGCTCAACTGAACTTAGTTTGATATAATACATTTCTTTACTAGTTTCAGTTCTTTTCTACCATCAATACACGATATATATTTCTCCAATATAATATTAATTTTGTCATATGAGGTAAATCCTCAAGGAAGGATTTTAAGGAAAAATTAGTATTAAAATATAAACGTATCACTATTTGGCCCAAGTTGGGACAATAATTTTTTTCTTTCCATAAAGTAACAATATATGAATATCTAACGGTAACATGACTTGCTTTTGCAAAAGAGCCATTTTCGTCCACTTTCACCAGTTTATTTGAAAAACTCACTTACAAGACTTTATTATATATCAGCCATATTTGCTGAAGGTAAATTCCCATTTTGACTATTAACCGACCATCTTTTCAACTTGTACATTGTATAGAATTTGCAATAGTCATTATTATTCAGTGCCCTTACTAGTAGTTGGACTGGACTGTTTATAGAAGACCTTACGTGACCTAAATTGTATTTAAGCCCATATATCCATATCCCAACAAGATGCCTTGAAAATATCGACATGACAAAGACCTTTATCCAAAATGTCTTTAGATATCCTTCAGCATGTGATCACAGAGACTGAGTTATGTACTTAAAAGTGCAGATATTTGTTTTGTTTGTCAACTAGCTCCTAAAGCATATTTATGTATGTTTTAGCAAAATGTCTTAACTCTTATAGATTTGACTTTTTATTCATTGTTTCTCCATGTTTGATGAGATTTTTATAATCGCGTCATAGATCCCTTACCTTTGATTCTGACTCTGATATTCAGAGCGTCACCAACAGTCAGTCTTGGAAGCACACGTGGAGGTCTTATTAAGACCTTAATTTATAAAGATCTACACATGTGATAAAAACAAGACCCTTTGATTAATAAATCATCTCCAGTGACATGTGGTTTTAGTTATAAAATTTTCATATGCGGATATCATTATAAAAACAATATTTTTTCTTTCGTGATCTTATTTTAATTTTAACTAATCATTAAAGGGTAGGATCCATGCATAGTATTATTCACACACTATCTCAAAAAATTTACCTTAATTTTTCTATAGACTCAAACGACAGTGATTTTGAAACTAATATTTCTATGATACGTTCCTCTTATAAAACACTACATTCCTATTAAAAATGAGCATGATTCGAGATACCAAACCTCACCATCCATTAATCTTAATTTCAACCATTAATTTTCAACTGTTGATCTTCAAAGTGGTAGATGGTGGTGTTATATGTTTCCTAGTGTACTCATTTTCTGTAAGGGTATACAATTTTGTAAGAGTAATATATCATCGAAATATTAACTTCAAATTTATTGTCGTTTGAGGTTTATAAAAGAAATTGACACAGATGTTTTGAGATAGTATGTGAAAAAGAGTGTGCATGGATCCTCCATTATTACTAAATAAAAAAATAGGGTAAAATATAGTATGAAGATCTAATCGAATGTTCATTTCTTAAATCCTTTCTAATCCACATCATCACTCCTAAACTCAAGAACCTTGTCATCGTAGATGAACTTTTAAGATAATTGGATCTTTAATCTTACATGACAACTAAAATATAAGACTTTTTTTTCACAATTGGAGATGCTATGAGATTGCTTAAATTTCAGTCGGAAAAAGACCATTATCCAAAATGCCTCAAGTTCCCCAGCCCATATTATACCATTATCCAAAATGCCTCTAGTTCCTTATCCCATAATCACATAAACGGAGTTATGTATGGCAGGGGTAAGCAACGGGAAAAATACGTGGATTTGGTGCCACCCACATCGGGTCCATCTAAATAACGAGTGCAAAATTTTCATACGCGTCCAATCCGTCACCCGCTGGTCGGCAGGTGGATGAGTTGGACGCGGGCAGATCTAGGGATTTATACTAAAAATTCTAATTAAGTATGATTAAAGCAAAACTGATAGAAATATTATTTAATTAATGATTTATAACATCCTAAATCGTCCTTAGATAAATCATCCTTACATGTTTAACTACATCCTCTCCGTTGTTCTACTAGTAACGTGTAATATTAAAACTTTTTTAGACGAATAAATTACTATATTCACCTTCGTACCTTTTAAACTAGCGGGTGAGGGTGTGTAATAAACTTCTAAACATGCACCTATATCCGATTCAATATTTGAATGGATTTTCAAGAGTAACTTCATGTTCAATCCAGTTATGAGCCAGTTAGGTGTTCACATGCCAAATTACGGATGAAATGAGTCAGATTAGCGAGTTGGACCAATCATGCTCATTAATGGACAAGGTAAGGACATTTGTCTACTCATTAAATGGGGTGTTTGGATTTACACTATGTTACTTCAAAACGACTTCTCGAAACAAAAAGGTTAATTAAACCAAATGTTTTTGCTTGGCCGCACTTTTGCTTCTGATATCCAAACACGTTATAAAACTATGTATATTTTTAGTGTTTATTTATTTATTTTCCCAATCCACACTGGGGAAACATTCCTTGTTCGCTCTGTATAACCGTTCTTTCTTTTTTATTCTCCTTCTTCTCTATACTTCTCTAGAATATCAATTCTTAGATCAATCTGCCGTGAAATCCACGACTTCCTTCCCAAATCTTCTTCATACCTAAAGATTTGGGTAGTATCTAATAATTAATGTATATATTTCTACTGTTTAGTATCAATAATCAAATTGTTGTGTAAAACGATTTGCTTTGGGTTTTCTTTTTGTATGTATAATAATTTTTATGAGTAATACATCCAAACAAGATTACTCTATGTATGCTTTCAAAATAGTATTTTATAGTCCGAAGGGAGTTTCATTCGTTTGTTGTAATCGTGTCAAATCCATTATTGGGGGAGATTCACTTCAGCATGACGAGATTTTCTATTCTCTTGAAAATCCATGGCTGCCGGTGGTGGTCATTATGACGATGTTCTATGCATATTATTTTCTCTTGGGAGACTTTAATTTTAATGAAGGAGAAGATAAACAAAAATGGATGGATGTTAATATAGAAACAATCTTTCTAATATCATCGGATTTATTTTTGAAATTCATGCAAGAAAAGGAGTCGATTACTGATAGACGCATTTATGTGTCTATTTTCATCTCTATTGTATATATTGTTAGTACCCATTTTTGTACTTATTATGGTGTTTGTAGGTATTTTTGGGAAATAAACATTTTTGGAAAAAAAATCGTCTCGAAAAGTTGTCTAAAGGCACCCAAGGGACATTTGTTATTCGGACTCTCAGTTTGGATAAGGGGCAACTCAGTTGGGCACCCGCTATTCGTACCCCCGGTTTGGTTAGGGGGACACCCTTCTCCTTCCTCGTTTGATAAAAGAAATTTTGGCGGGAAAACTGATTTTGAACTGCCAGAATTGGGTTAAGAATTTGAAGGAGTTTTAAGGAGATTCAATGGCTGAATTTGGTTGGGTTTGTTCCTCTGAGTGTAACAGGCGTGGTAAAGTCGTTCGTTTCAGCTAGATTTGGCCGGATAATCATATTTTAGCAAAACAAGGAGGATATATTTTCTTGAGTTTATTTGTGGAAGATACATGGAGTTATCAGCCTTGCACGAGTTCTACTCCATCTGGGATTGGTTTGTGACGTGTTGGAGCGTGTATACTGCGAACAGACGCGTGAGAATATAAAACAGAAAAGAAAATATTCCTGAGTTATTGGTTGGATATCGAGAAGATTTTGGAGTTATTACGAAGGTATTCTTGGTCCTGTGACTATATAAAGGCTGTAGGAGACTCATAGAGGGGGTGGAGAGTTTAGGGGGAGAAAAGGGAGACGTTTAGAGCATCAAAAAAATTGAGAAAAAAAGTTACAGGAAGTTGCTGCTTTCTGCTGGTGAATAAGGTACGAAGAACATAAGACCCTCAAAGACCGTCGTTCTTCAACAGTGCTAGTGACGGTATTTCCTTATCGTTTCCTGTAACAACTGATTTTGTAACAAATCTAAGTGTTACAAACCCCGGTTTTTATCATTTTTTCTCCCATTTCATCATTTGTGAACCATTTTTTAACATTAATAAAGATGAATTTTGAGCATGTTTCCATGACAATGATGAGCTAATTCCCGCGTAATCAAGGCACGGAGGAAGCTATTGTTGCATGAATAATTGGTAATTATTTTACTTTTCTCTAGTTTGCATTTTATAATTCACTCAAATCACTGCTTTGAATTTTAATTGTTTGCATAATTTTTCTTAATTAGTTGTGATTCAATTAGATAGGTAATACTTTGTTTAGATAATCTATGCTTAAGGGATACAACTAATGTTTGAGAATATGCTTGATCATTTGTGAATTAATAAAAAGAGATTTTAAAAATAATTAGAGTTTTGGAATTTTTACCATCATTCATTCATGTGTAATAGTGGAATCTAGTGTCTTGGTTATTTTCAATCTTAAAAAACAAATTTGGATTTAAATTTTCTCTACTTTTAGTTTAAATAAGTCTAAAATCAATTGCTTTCACAAGTCTCACGAACCTTTTACTACAACAAAGTTGAAATCACATCAATTTTCGGCGCCGCTGCCGGGGACTTGTTTTTAAGTTAGAGTTTTTAGATTTATTATTTTTTTTAGTTTTTTTTTTCTTTGATTTTTATTTTCTCTTTGTTCTATTTTACGTTTCTTTGGGTATATTTCTTTGTGCTACAGGTTTTGAGTTTGGACCGAAAAGAATTTAAGCCAAAGACTTTGGTGACTAAGAGATTAGGAGCCAAAGATAAAAGCTAAAAGAAAAGGAAGAAAGACAAAGATATTTTATTTTATTAGGTTTTTAGATTTTATTTCTATTTTAGTTTTTATTTCTTTAGATTTTCTTTTTAGAAATTGTATTAGGATATCTTTTATTTTTGTAATTTTTCTTTTTTCTTTTGCACTTTATTTTTGGACTTTGGACGGTGAACTTTAGACATTATTCTTTTATTTTTTTAACCCTACGGAAGGGTAGTTTTAAATATAAACTATTTGCAGGGAAGGACGACGATTACGATATCGTCTCGGCCCCTCGGGTTCGTACATGACATAGGAGTCGTGGCCCGAGTCAACTTCAACGGTTCTTCGCCCGTCTGGTACGGGAGGTAAGTTTTTCGAAACACCCGCGAATCCCCTGTCAGCGAGTTTACTGTCTGCCTTAAGGTGAATATATGTTGAGGACTGAATACGGACTTTAATTTCCTAGTAAAGGGCAATGACTGGCCATACAAGATAAGGGTTCGGATTTCATCACCGTTCTCTTCTTGCCCGCCTTAGGAAAACATAACCTACGCGAACCCAAGCTTAAAATATTGACTAGAACGAGACCTATAGGGTAACGCGCTTAATAGGAAAGTCGTTCGAAAAATATTGGTTACTCTTTTAAGCATACTTTGAAGTTCAGGAAGATTACTGTAAGTCGATTAGAGCCGCCTTGTAACCCAGGGAAGCGTTGCCTAAGAGGTGGGGGTATCAAAGCTCCTCTGAGCTTCCCCTACTTCTCTTCGACTCACTTTATTCGGATCGATTCAGAGAGGTTTGCTTAGATTGTAACGAATTATTTTTCGAAGGATTAGAAGCTGGTCTAGAAACAACCTAAGTGGAGCCATCATGCTTGTTGTTTGCTAGAAATATTTAGGTTTGCTTTGGTGGAGTCAGCCTGCTGTGTGTTTGCTTAGAACCTCCCTTCCTTAGGATTTTTTTTTTATTTTTATTTTTTTAGTGTATGCCAAAATCGCTCAAGTCCATTAGTGAGCATGCTTGGAAAACAGACACCTTTGGCCGTTTGATTAGTGACGATCCTAGAGGTTTTTCTTTTGTAGACGGGGAGCTCGAAGACTCTTCTTTGGAGAGCCCTGTTTTTGGAAACTTCAATTTTGAGAATTTAAGTCTTATTGAGGAATTCACCCCTAGGATTCTTACTGTGCCAACAATGACAACTTTGAAGGAGTATATGTACCCAACTAGGACCAACCGACCATCGTGCATTAAGTTGCCAGCCTCTACGGCTAGTTATGAGTTGAAACTTAGTATTCTTCAGATGATCCCTATATTCTTAGGAAAAGATGATGAAAACCCTTACTTTCACATTAGGGACTTTGAAGAAATTTGTGGAACAATTAATATTAAAGACCTTAGTGATGAAGTCTTTAAACTTAGGATGTTCCCCTTTTCCTTGAGAGATAAAGCCAAGACCTGGCTGAACCCAGTAACTCGTTTTGGGAAGGTCAGGTTAGTGAAGAGCAAGCCCATGTTGTCTATAACAATGCTAGATTTGAAAACCGTCAGAAGTTTGACCCCTACTCAGAGACCTACAACCCTGGTTGGAGAAACCATCCTAATTTCTCTTGGTCTAAAGGACAGAGTCAAGGCCAGTCTAGTAATTCTCATCCTCCCCAAGGTTTTGGTTATAATAAGAACCCTTCAGGTCAAGCCCAGTTCAAGAACTCTTCTGAGAATAGAATAACTAGCTTAGAGGAATCTCTTAGTTTATTACAAAAGAGCCAGGACATGTTCGTAAAGACCCACGAAGTATTATTAAAGAACCAGGCTAGTTTTCAAGAGGAAACCAAGCAGAATTTTCAACATAATGCCAAGTCTCTTGCTAAGTTAGAACTTCAAGTTAGTCAGATGGCTAAGATTCTAAGAGAGAGCGATAATGGGAGTTTTCCTAGTTAGACTCAACCTAATCCTAGAGGAGTTCATGAAATAGGAGGAAGATCATCTGATCATGTGAATGCAATCAAAACCCTTAGGAGTGGTAGAGAAATAGACAATAAGGTTGCCATGCCTGATAGTGAACATGCTGTAGTTCACCATTCTGAATCAGAAGCTGAAGAGATTAATGGAACCTCTAAGGAAACTGATGAGGCCCCTGATAAGCCAAACTTTGTTCCCAGAGCCCCATTCCCACAATTGCTGGTACCAACTAAGAAGGAGTCCACTTTTAATGACATTTTGGAGATTTTTAAGCAGGTAACTATCAACCTTCCATTATTAGATGCAATTAGGCAGATTCCTCCTTATGCCAAGTTCCTTAAGGACTTGTGTACGCGAAAGCGTAAGCTCGGTGTCCATAAGAAAGCCTTCCTAGCTAGTCATGTGAGTTCTATTATTCAGAATACTACTATTCCTAAGTATAAAGACCCAGGTTCCCCTACCATTGCCTGTACAATAGGGAAATACCGTGTTGAGAAAGCGCTGTTGACTTAGGAGCCAGTGTAAACTTACTCCCATACCATGTGTACCTTAAGCTAGGACTTGGTGAGATGAAACCTACCCAGATAACACTTCAGTTAGCTGATAGGTCCGTAAAAATTCCTCGTGGTGTGATCGAGGATGTTCTTATTGAGGTCGACAAGTTTATTTATCTAGTGGATTTTGTTATCCTAGATACCCAACCTGTCCCTGACCCAGAGAACCAGATACCGGTAATTCTAGGTCGCCCGTTTTTAGCTACATCAATGCGATCATCAACTGTCGAAATAGTATTATGAATTTGTCTTTTGGTAACATGACCATTGAGCTGAACATTTTTCATATTAGTAAGCTACCCTCTGAACTAGATGACTCGAGCATAGAAGAGGTCAACATGATAGGAATATTAGTCGAGGAGTCATTACCAAACACTTTTTTAGAAGATCCACTAGAGAAATGCCTAGCCCACTTTGGGATTGATTTTGATGATGATAATGTGATTAATGAGGTGAATTCTTTGTTAGATTCAACCCCTTTGTTGGACACTAGTAATGTTTGGAAACCTAAGTTCGAACCACTACCAGTTTCTGAGTTACTCTAGTTCCTTTGTTAGAAGAGCCTCCTAAGTTGGACCTTAAACCATTACCAGATACCTTGAAGTATGTGTTTTTAGGCCCATCTGAAACTTTACCTGTGATTGTAGCATCCATCTTGGATAGTGATCAGGAAAGTAGGTTAGTAACCGTTCTTCAAAACAACAAGGAAGCTTTAGGATGGACCATAGCAGACATTAAGGGTATAAGTCATACTGTTTGTATGCATCAGATTTATTTAGAGGAAGATACAAAACCTTCTAGGGAGATGCAACGTCGACTAAACCCTAATATGAAAGAGGTAGTTCGAACCGAGGTTCTTAAGTTGTTAGATGCAGGCATTGTCTACCCTATTTCAGATAGCAAGTGGGTCGGCCCTGTTCAGGTTGTCCCCAAGAAATCCGGTATTACTGTAGTTCAGAATGAGAACAATGAGTTAATCCCAATTCGAGTGACCACGGGTTGGCGTGTTTGTATTGACTATAGGAAATTGAACAAGGTCACTAGGAAGGACCACTTTCCCCTTCCTTTAATCGACCAAATGCTAGAGAGATTAGATGGACATAGTCACTACTGCTTCTTAGATGGCTACTCCGGATATAATCAGATCGTTATTGCCCCTGAATCCAAGAAAAAACTACTTTTACCTGTCCCTTTGGTACCTTTGCGTATAGACGCATGCCTTTCGGGCTTTGTAATGCCCCTGCAACTTTTCAGCGTTGTATGATGAGCATATTTTCTGACATGGTAGAACGGTTCTTAGAGGTCTTTATGGATGATTTTTCAGTATTTGGTTCGTCTTTTGATGAGTGCTTGCATCATTTGTCATTAGTTTTGACTAGGTGTAAGGAGAAGAATTTAGTGCTTAATTGGGAGAAATGTAATTTCATGGTTCGTTCAGGAATTGTTTTAGGGCATATCGTATCATCTAAGGGTATAGAGGTAGATAAAGCCAAAGTTGACCTTATTAAGACTTTACAGGTCCCAAAAACCGGAAGAGATATTAGGTCATTCTTAGGGCATGCAGGTTTTTATCGTCGATTCATTAAGGATTTTAGCTTAATTTCTAGACCTCTTTGCAATTTGCTTGCAAAAGATGTTAAGTTTGTCTTTGATGATGCTTGTTTAAAGGCTTTTGAGAAGCTTAAGACTTTACTCACTACCGCCCCCATAGTCCAGGCACCCAACTAGAACCTACCCTTTGAGATCATGTGTGATGCTTCAGATTTTGCTATTGGGGTTGTGCTAGGTCAGCGAGAAAACAAATTACTCCATGTGATTTACTATGCTAGCAAAACTCTGAATGATGCCCAGTTGAACTATACTACTACGGAGAAGGAACTGTTAGCCATTGTGTTCGCCTTAGACAAGTTTAGATCCTATCTCTTAGGTTCTAAGGTTATAATCTTCACTGATCATGCTGCTTTGAAGTATCTTCTTTCCAAGAAGGATACAAAACCTAGATTGATTAGATGGATCCTATTGTTGCAGGAATTTTCCTTAGACATTAGAGACAAAAAAGGTGCAGAAAATGTAGTAGCAGACCACTTATCTAGGCTTGTTGTGGATACCCCTGATGATTCCCCGCCTGTTAGAGATAGTTTTCCTGATGAACAACTGTTCTTTGTTACCCAATTACCTTGGTATGCGAATATAGTGAACTATCTTGTTACTGGTCAAATGCCCCAACATTGGGGTAAACAAGATCGTTCTAGATTTTTAGCTGAGGTTAAACACTTTTTTTGGGATGATCCTTATTTGTTTAAGTATTGTCCATACCATATTATTAGGAGATGTATACATGAGATTGATCAGTCAAGTATTATTTCCTTTTGTCATGATCATGCTTGTGGGGGCCACTTTAGTGCTAAGAAGACTGCTGCTAAGATATTGCAGTGTGGATTCTATTGGCCTTCATTGTTTAAAGATTCCCACAGTTACTGTATTACTTGTGAACGTTGCCAGAAATTAGGAACCATTTCCCGTAGGAACATGATGCCCTTGAACCCTATCTTAGTTGTTGAGGTCTTTGATGTGTGGGGTATTGACTTTATGGGTCCGTTTCCTAATTCTTTTGGTAACCTATACATCCTTGTCGCTGTAGACTATGTCTCTAAGTGGATTGAGGCGGTTGCGTGTAAAACCAATGACCATAGGGTCGTAGTCCAATTTTTGAAAGAGAATATACTTACACGTTTTGGTACGCCGCGAGCTATAATTAATGATGGAGGTTCACACTTTTGTAATAGACCATTTTCTCTTTTAATGAAACAGTATGGTATTACCCACAAAGTAGCTACCCCATATCACCCACAGACTAGTGGTCAGGTAGAGGTCTCCAATAGGGAAATTAAGCGTATTTTAGAGAAAACAGTTAATCCCAATAGGAAAGATTGGTCATTGAGGCTTACTGATGCCTTATGGGCTTACCGTACTGCGTTTAAGACACCCATTGGAATGTCACCCTATCGTTTAGTATTTTGCAAGGCATGTCACCTGCCTGTTGAGTTAGAGTATAAAGCCTATTGGGCTATTAAGCAGCTAAACTTTTCACTTGACAAGGCAGGAGCTCACAGAAAGCTCCAGCTCAATGAGTTGGACGAGATTCGTAGAGATGTATACGATAGTGCTAAGGAGTATAAGAACAAAATGAAACTTGTGCATGATAAGAATATTTTACGAAAGTTATTTTCTCCGGGTCAAAAAGTTCTTCTGTATGACACTCGTTTGCATCTATTTCCCGGGAAGTTGCGCTCTCGGTGGACCGATCCTTTTGTGGTCCGTATTGTTTTTCCTCATGGAGTTGTTGAGATCGAGACACCGGATGGTTCTTCGAAGGTTAACGGTCAGAGATTGAAACCCTTTTTAAAGCCCTTTCCTACAGGTGATGTTGAGGAGGTCCCTCTGGAGGACCCTGCTTACCCTTTATTGACCATCGAGGTCATTGTATGTTGTATATTAGTTTTTGATTTCTCTCTTCACCCAGGTACTATCTTTCTAACGTCTCCTTGTGTTATTTTTTGTACTGCTTTTTCATTAGAAACATTGAGGACAATGTTAGATTTCAGTTTGGGGGTATGGGAAAAACTCTTTAGTTGCAATAAATAAACTCCAGAGCCTAGAAATTTATGCCTATTAAGGATGGCACTAACCAATCTAAGTGGATGGAAGCATTTTGGTTTTAGGAGTTGAGGAACCAATCTGAGTAGATGGAAACATCTATAAGAGTCTATTCATAAAAGCACAGAGCTCAGGTGTTAGAAATAACATGATAGTTTCGCCATATCTCGTTGAGTCCTTTTCACTTCTGTTTTTATTTTATTTTCTTTTTAAAATATGTTTCTCTAAGTGATTAGGTGGGGCTGATGATTCAAGTTGTTACCACTGCTAGGGTGTAATAGAGTGATTGAGATACTATAAAAAAAAAAAAAAAAAAAAAGACCAGACCAATCGGAATAAATTTTAACACTTGGATAGCAATATGTGTGTGATCTCCCTGTCTCCGTCGCCTAAACAAGCGTGGAATGCATGATCCACGGGAATTACCATGTAATCTGCTGACAAGAAAGCATGCGCTTGGATCCACAAGATCTAATCATGTTGTTAGTTCTAAATAAATAAATAATAAATGTGTGTTCAATAAATCGACCGCTGGTTCCCTTGTATATGCCAGACGAGTTGATCTAGAATTAAGATTATTGACTACTGGTCCCCTTGTATATGCCAGTTGTGTTGATATTAGTCAGACCGGTATCTCAGTCCATTAGGATAGGTTCATCTTGGCAGAGGCCTTCAGACAGATATGAGAAAACACCGTTCACCTAGTCAACATCAAAACCATCTATGTTTTTCTATATGCATCTCTTAATCTATCCATGTGATTTGTTGACTCCGGATATTGATGTCCATAGTGAAACTATCTGAGTAGAGCTATGTCACTTATATATGAATTTTAGTATGCTTGAGTGCAAACTCGTGTACAACAATTGGAATTTCGCATCAGGGTGCATGCCAACCAAGGAGGTTCTTTAGTGCCATTTCAAGGTTCTGCGTAGATATCTAGGGTATGGAGTAAAGGTTTTGTGGGTACACCTCTGGTAAACCCTCCCGAGACTATAACTCGGCCACTAGGGCCACCTAGGGGTTCAAAGGCTTGTTGCACATGCTAAGTGCAATCGACGATGCCTGCGACAGTGAGTTAGGATTTTATTTTGTAGATTAAATTTGCTGGGGACTAGCAAATAATAAGTTTGGGGGTATTTGATAGACGAATTTATGTGTCTATTTTCATCTCTATTGTATATATTGTTAGTACCCATTTTTGTACTTATTATGGTGTTTTATGTGTTTGTATGTATTTTTGGGCAATAAACATTTTTGGAAAAAATTCGGCTCGAAAAGTTGTCTAAAGGCACCCAAAGGACATTTGTTATTCGGACTCTCAGTTTGGATAAGGGGCACCTCAGTTGGGCACCTGCTATTCGCACCCCCGGTTTGGTTAGGGGGCACCCTTCTCCTTCCTCGCTTGAAAAAGAAATTTTGGCGGGAAAAACTGATTTTGAACTGCCAGAATTGGGTTAAGAATTTGAAGGAGTTTTAAGGAGATTCAATGGCTGAATTTGGTTGGGTTTGTTCCTCTGAGTGTAACAGGCGTGGTAAAGTCGTTCGTTTCAGCTAGATTTGGCCGGATAATCATATTTGAGCAAAACAGGGAGGATATATTTTCTTTAGTTTATTTGTGGAAGATACATGGAGTTATCAGCCTTGCACGAGTTCTACTCCATCTGGGATTGGTTTGTGACGTGTTGGAGTGTGTATACTACAAACAGACGCGTGAGAATATAAAACAGAAAAGAAAATATTCCTGAGTTATTGGTTGGATATCGAGAAGATTTTGGAGTTATTACGAAGGTATTCTTGGTCATGTGACTATATAAAGGCTGTAGGAGACTCATAGAGGGGGTGGAGAGTTTAGGGGGAGAAAAGGGAGACGTTTAGAGCATAAAAAAAAATGAGAAAAAAAGTTACAGGAAGTTGCTGCTTTCTGCTGGTGAATAAGGTACGAAGAACATAAGACCCTCAAAGACCGTCGTTCTTCAACAATGCTAGTGACGGTATTTCCTTATCGTTTCCAGTAACAACTGATTTTGTAACAAATCTAAGTGTTACAAAACCCGGTTTTTATCATTTTTTCTCCCATTTCATCATTTGTGAACCATTTTTTAGCATTAATAAAGATGAATTTTGAGCATGTTTCCATGATAATGATGAGCTAATTCCCGCGTAATCAAGGCACGGAGGAAGCTATTGTTGCATGAATAATTGGTAATTATTTTACTTTTCTCTAATTTGCATTTTATAATTCACTCAAATCACTGCTTTGCAGAATTTTAATTGTTTGCATAATTTTTCTTAATTAGTTGTGATTCAATTAGATAGGTTATACTTTGTTTAGATAATCTATGCTTAAGGGATACAATTAATGTTTGAGAATATGCTTGATCATTTGTGAATTAAGAAAAAGAGATTTTAAAAATAATTAGAGTTTTGGAATTTTTACCATCATTCATTCATGCGTAATAGTGGAATCTAGTGTCTTGGTTATTTTCAATCTTAAAAAACAAATTTTGATTTAAATTTTCTCTACTTTTAGTTTAAATAAGTCTAATATCAATTGCTTTCACAAGTCTCACGAACCTTTTACTACAACAAAGTTGAAATCACATCAATTACTCATCTTTTTTTCAACTTTCCATGGATAAAAACTGTTTGTAACAATGCGCCAATGGAATTTGATATAAGGTTGAATGTTGAAGACGTCAGGGAAATATTTATTACATGGAGCATTCACTCACTAGTTATGAAGATCAAAGATATCAGAGTCAGATTTAAAGAAGTCAGATTTATTCATGTCGTTAAAAATGTGAATTTAATTGATCATGATTTATGTCAGTTTGCTTTTCATGAGAATGTTTTAGGATGGTGGGATTCATTGTCACCTACTGTTTGTATTTCTTCAAAGTTCAAACCTCAAATTTAGTGAGTTATTATAGTATAATGGTTCTCAGGGGCTATAGATCCTTTTTTTTTTTAAAGTTTAGTACAGTGGTCCCTAGGCTACTTCCAAAAGTACTTTAAATAGAAATTGGTATAACAATTATGGGGTTCAAACTGCTACCTCCACGGTGGAAGGTGTCACACGCCCATTTAATCACCTAAAATTTTCATGGGACATGACCGGCAATACTATGTGGTTCAGTGAATCAACTTCACCCACAAGTACTCAGCCTTGCACACTTGCATCAAAGTATGCATCTTCCTTCACTCATAAGGCTTTACGTAACAGAAGTCTTTTCTTCTTTCTCTCTAACTCTTCATGCCCCCATAAGCATAAGAGGTTTGCCATGCATCAATTCCAATTGACAACTTTACAAGATCAACAACATAATAAACAAAAAGAACTAACACAATAAACCCATTTCATTGCATTAAGGAAGATTATTAAAACTTCTGTCCAACCAATGGACTAAACAGGCCATCACCCTCTTGGTGATGCCTTATTCTCTCAAAACATGAGACTAACTCAACTCTATCTACTGATTTACCCACTCCTTAGGACTATTTATACAACAGATTTACTAGCCAGAACCGTGCATAACACTTGCACACGCATGGAACAGCCATGTGCCCCATAAGGTAGTTTTCCTAACCGCCAACTTGCTTTTCAACTGCCAACTTTTGTGTTGTCTAACCAATTGATGCCGCACCTGTTCTTGGTGGTTATGAACACTCCCACATGGTTATAAACTCTATAACCGTTCTACCTTGTCTCGCGTCATTGGCATGCTTGTGAAGCCCGTAACCAACTCCTAATCGTCACTTGAGCTGTATTGCACAACTGTTGCGCTTTACTGAATTTAGCCTTGATCCAATGCTCAGCCATCTTGGCACTGCAACCTTCTTGCTCTAAGCTAATGCACGGACAATCCTTGTGCTTCAATCATCAAGGCCAACACATTAAGCTCATTCTAGTTACTCATGGCGTCATATGCTTCACTTAGCCAATTTTGCTTCACAATAGCAATGCAACTCTTGCATTACTAGCTTGTTTGCACTGTTCAAGCTTTGGCCAGCCTTGAACTAATGCCATAGACCAACTCTTGGCCTATTCTACCTTCTTGAATCATACTTGAGTTTGGGCCAACTCAATTCCACGGATATGCCTTAATGCCAACATCGCATGTTGTATCTGTCGACTTTGGTCATGTCTTGCCAATCCCTCAATGAAGATTCATTGTGTCGGCCAATAGCTTCATTACTTAGCCAAATGTATTTACAGTGTAGCGCTACCTTTGCACTTCACTGGCCCTACAGGGTGCCACTATCTTAGTGCTTGACGGTCTATACAGTATAACGCCATTATGGCTTTGCATTGCGCTATTATGGCTTTGCACTGCGCCGTTATGGCCGAACACTGACTTGGCCTGCAACAATGTAATGCAAAATTATTGTTCTTACTTTCCGGACCGGTCATAGACCTCCCCCACCTAATCTGTTCAACGCTCTCGTTGAACGCAACCAAGTATACTCGCTATACTGGTCTCAATCTTCGCTGCATGCACTTTCAGAACCCTTTCTAAAATTCAGCAATCTTTGCTAGCTTTTTCAAACCGCACTTAGCCAACTTCTATGCTTTAGCATCAGCATCACTTAGCTTTACTGCCTTGCCATTGATCTTACTGATCTTGAACTTTGTTGTTGCAAACTTGAAATTCCTCTTGCCAATTCCCTGAATTAGGCTTGAACTTCACATGAATCATTTGTGCCTAAGTGTATACAAGTAATGATTCTTCTCAACTGATCACAATGATCATTGCCATAATCTTTTGCCTTCATTCTCCGACTTTAGTTGTACCGCGCAACATAACAGGACTTATACAAGACTTGGTCTCATTCTTCAATCATATGCGCCTACGCCAATTCATGCCATGCCTTAAGGTATGCGCTCTATGATTTCATAACACTCTTGGTATGCGCTACAACATATAGCCTTTGTTGCACTTTGCCAACATCAGCACTTTCACTAGATTTGCCCTCCAAATCATATTTCAAACTTCACCTTCTTGGACTTGCATCATTTGTATGCCAAAGAACCAGCACCTCGTTGTTCTTTGCTTGCATTGTCACAACACCTTGATTGAAATACATGACTTTGGTATAATTATGACTTATGATTCCCCGGGACATCCCACCGTCACTTTGGACAAGGTATCCTCTTCACGAGCCTTTGAAACCAGCAATTTAAGCATCACTTGCTTTTTCAAACTTCTACACTTTAATGTGGCGGAAAAACAACATCATGTTTTTCCAAACTATGAGTTACTCTTAACTCATTTACTTGATAGACTTATATCTTCATCATTACTGCGTTACTCCATGCTATTGTTGCCAAATATCGTCGCACTTCCACATAACTCTCAACAGCAAACTCGACTATGCCACCAACTCTATTCGCTCCTTTCACTTTCAGCGTCTTCTATTGCATATTTTGGCTTAATATGCTATGTAGCATTTTCCACGTGAACTAGCTTTACTTTGAATGAAAGAGACAAGAACTCTCGTCTCAAATACCCTCATTCACTACTACCTTACATAGAGAGACAATTCCCAACACCAAGGTCCACTCGAACCAAACTGAAAGTATAATCAAACTTGAGCAAATAATCGCGCCAACTAATTGCAACTTGTAAGACCTAACAAACCTTGCGATACTGACTTCATCTTCGCTTCTAAGCAACAAAGGAAGCGAGACAACACCTACTGTCCCCAATGTAGCAATTCACTTTGCCACATGCACTCTTCCAACTATCAACGTTCTTATGCAACTCCCATAACGAAGCATAATATAATTGACACTTAGTTGAATACTCCTTCAAACTGATGCTATCATGTTGCTTTAGCTTTCATAAAGATTTCCCAAAAATGACCTCATGCCATTCTTATGCATCACCACTACTTTGTCCTTCCTTTTCCACGCATCATTAATTCGGCCCAACTTGCATCTCTAAACGCATTATGCATCTTGGCCATGCCCAAATCCCATTTGGCGCATGCTACTATTGCATATCTGCTACGCCAATTAGCACCCAAATCTTGACACAAACTCGTGCACCTTTGCACAACTGGAACAGACTTAACTTGGTGGTTCTGAGTATCACCATAGAGCTCAGCAAAGTCATGTTACACAATGACTTTCACGGATAAATTCTCTTGGACAATCTTAACAAGGCCATAATCCTTGTAAATGAGGCACTCACTGCCTACGTTCCTTAAAGTAGGAATGACGCATTCTTCTTCAAACTTGGAACTCATTTTACTGCCCATGCACAACTGGTTTCTCTTGTCTTTCCCCTTCTCCAAAATCAACTTCAGTAGCAACAATTGTTGATTTGCAGTCGACAAGAACATCCGCTTATGCTTATGATCAAATGCAGGTCTTTGGACACCCTAGTCCGAGCATATTGATCCCACTCATAAACCAGGTGCAAGCACACTCCTTGTGCATATCTAGCATCAACGAAGCACACTTTGTAAACGCAAGACCGTGGTGTATCGGTTTTTCCCTAACTTGCGCTTATTTCTTCAGCCTTTCCATAAGCTTTATGCTAGATAAGAATTGGCCATCCAATTCTTCTTTTATGGCATCACATTGCCACAAAATGCTGGTTCACAACCAGACTTTGCATTACCACCAAGGTACATGCATTCAAGAGAGATAACATTAATCTTCCACCAACTGGCTACGATGAAATAACCTTCAATCTATCGCATAGACATGTTCTTCATCTACTTATCCACTGCAAAGGCCATCAACATCTTTGATTCAGGAATTTTCACAAAATTCCCATAACAACTTGTAATGTAATCGCTACTGATAACACCACAAAGATATGCATTCCAAATGCATAATCTTTGCATACTTGTGAGAAACATGGACTTAAAACACCTTACTTGCACCATAGAAGTCAGCATACTCCTTAGTTTTGTCATGCCATCACTTGAAAACCCGATTTTCAATGATTCTTGCGTGTTCGTCTAACACTTTGGGCAGGAATTTTGACACCTTTGTCATAAACCTTCATGGCATGTTGCTACCTCAAGCTCCAAAGTTCTTTCCAATTGATCTTTCCACACAAGACCAACTTCTTCTAGTCTCCATACTAGTGAAACCCAAACAATTCACCACTGAATTTGACAAACAAATAACACTAACTTGAGTAAAAAAGAGAAAAATCAGCAACTGTGTCCCCAAACACAGCTCTGATACCAGCTGTCACACGCCCATTTAATCTCCTAAAATTTTCATGGGACATGATTGGCAATACTATGTGGTTCAGTGAATCAACTTCACCCACAAATACTCAGCCTTGCACACTTGCATCAAAGTATGCATCTGCCTTCACTCATGAGGCTTTACGCAACGAAAGTCTTTTCTTCTTTCTCTCTAACTCTTCATGCCCCCATAAGCATAAGGGGTTTGCCATGCATCAATTCCAATTGACAACTTTACAAGATCAACAACATAATAAATACAAAGAACTAACACAATAAACCCATTTCATTGCATTAAGGAAGATTATTCAAAACTTCTGTCCGACCAATGGACTAAACAGGCCATCACCCTCTTGGTGATGCCTTAATCTCTCAAAACATGAGACTAACTCAACTCTATGTAGCCTACTGATTTTCCCACTCCTTAAGACTATTTATACAACAGATTTACTAGCCAAAACCGTGCATAACACTTGCACACGCATGGAACAACCATGTGTCCCATAAGGTAGTTTTCCTAACCGCCAACTTGCTTTTCAACTGCCAACTTTTGTGTTGTCTAGCCAATTGATGCCGCACCTGTTCTCGGTGGTTATGAACACTCCCACATGGTTATAAACTCCTTATATAACCGTTCTACCTTGTCTCGCGTCATTGGCATGCTTGTGAAGACCGTAACCAACTCCTAACCATCACTTGAGCTGTATTGCACAACTGTTGCACTTTACTGAATTTAGCCTTGATCCAATGCTCAGCCATCTTGGCCCTGCAAACTTCTTGCTCTAAGCTAATGCACGGACAATCCTTGTGCTTCAATCATCAAGTCCAACACCTTAAGATCATTCTATTTACTCAAGGCGTCATATGCTTCACTTAGCCAATTTTGCTTCACAATAGCAATGCAACTCTTGCATTACTAGATTGTTTGCACTGTTCAAGCTTTGGCCAGCCTTGAACTAATGCCATAGACCAACTCTTGGCCTATTCTACCTTCTTGCATCATCCTTGAGTTTGGGCCAACTCAATTCCACGGATATGCCTTAATGCCAACATCGCATGTTGTATCTGTCAACTTTTGCCATGTCTTGCCAATCCCTCAATGAAGATTCATTGTGTCGGCCAATAGCTTTATTACTTAGCCAAATGTATTTACAGTGTAGCGCTACCTTTGCGCTTCACTGGCCCTGCAGGGTGCCACTATCTTAGAGCTTGACGGTCTATACAGTATAACGCCATTATGGCTTTGCATTCTACTATTATGACTTTGCACTGCGCCGTTATGGCTGAACACTGACTTGGCCTGCAACACTGTAATGCACAATCATTGTGCTTACTTGCCGGACCGGTCATAGAAGGGAACACGAGAACCATTGGACCGCCTATCAATTCCAAAAATAAACAAACAAAAAAATAATTCCCAAATCCCAATCCACCTAACAGTTTTTACATGAGAAAGAACAAAAGTTAGGCTGGAGCATAGAGATACTGTACAGAGAAGCAGCGTATCAGCTGAAATCAGAAATATCGTGTGATGCGCATTAACCTGAACAGCGCACGTTAGCAAATCATATTATCAATTTAATTATTGTCCCAAAAATGTCCCTGCCTTTAGTTGTTTCTATCTTTCTCTCTCCTCTTCACCAAACAAAAACAACAACGAAGAAGAAGAAGGAAATTTGAAAACCCTAGTTTTCCTAAAATTCATACTACTGATAAATCCCTCTTTATCACCATTACTTTGTCGAGGTACAACAAGTCTCATTCTCATTTCCGTTTCTCCTGATTTAGGTAAGTTTCACTCTCTTCGAATTTTTTTTATTTTTTTGTAAGAATTGTTTTGATCAGAGGAAATCGAAGCTGTATTCAAGTTTAAACTAGGGTTTCTGGTTCTAATTTAACGTTAATTAGCCAAGATCATATCGAAATTTCGAATTTCATTTCGTTTCTCTCCCGATCAGATTAAATTTGCTGGTGGTGGTGGTGGTGCTAGTGTTATTGAGTTTGGAAGATTTTTTTTTTTTACTGGATTTGGTCTATTAACTGGGGATTGATTAGATTTTAGGAGTAGGATTACTTTTTCTTGGATTTGATATTTTGTAAATTAGGTTTTAGAGATTAAGGCAGCATATGATGGTAGATTGATAATGGTGAGACTATTAGGATTAAATCGTGGGAACTCTGAGAATAATTCACCACGTGAGATTGTTCGTCCTAATCTTCTTAGTGAGAGTGGAGAGAGTGGTTGGTTGATTCGTTTTTTTGATTCTGCGTTTTTCTGTGAGTGGATCGCAGTTAGTTATCTATACAAACATGAACACCCAGGTGTGCGAGACTATCTATGTAATAGAATGTATACGTTGCCACTCTCGGGGATTGAGAGTTATTTGTTTCAAGTATGTTACATGTTGGTACACAAGCCGAGTCCGTCGTTGGATAAATTTGTGATTGATATTTGTTCAAAGTCGTTGAAGATTGCGTTGAAGGTGCAATGGTTTTTGATGGCGGAACTTGAGGATTCGGATGATAATGAGGGGATTAGTAGGATACAGGAGAAGTGTCAGATAGCTGCAACTTTGATGGGAGAGTGGCCACCTCTTGTTCGTCCAAATGCACCATCTAGTCCTATTAGTAAAAAGCAAGTTCTGAATAAGCTACTGTCGACGCCACGGTTTTTGTCACTGTCTCCGCCAACGCAAAGGTCATTATCTTTTTCCCCTTCTTCAGGAAGTAATTCTTTGCAGGAAGAAGGTAGTAAATCTCCTGAAGATAACAAGATTTTCAAGAAGTTTATTCCTGGGGCAAAAGTCAGAGAGGCATTGCTTTTCCGCAAATCGGTGGAGAAGGACGATGATGACACAGAGAAGGACGGTTTCTTCAAGAGGCTTCTTAGAGATAGTAAGGACGTAGATGAATCAGAGAAGGATGGCTTCTTTAAGAGATTTCTCAGAGACAGTAAGGATGTGGATGAAACAGAGAAGGATGGCTTCTTTAAGAGATTTCTCAGAGACAGTAAAGATGAGGATGAGGAGCTTATGTCGAGCTCAGAAGGGTTTTTTAAACGGTTGTTCCGTGATAGCAAGAATGATTCTGAAGATAAAGTAGTTGGTCCTAAGTCGGGCGAAGAAGAGGAAAAGGATGAGGAGCTTATATCTAGCTCTGAAGGGTTTTTTAAACGGTTTTTCCGTGATAGCAAGAATGATTCTGAAGATAAAGTAGTTGGTCCTAAGTCGGGCGAAGAAGAGGAAAAGGATGAGGAGCTTATATCTAGCTCTGAAGGGTTTTTTAAACGGATATTCCGCGACAGCAAAAATGATTCCGAAGACAAAGCAGGGCCAAAGGCATCAGAAGATGATGAAAAAGATGGGTTCTTCCGTAAATTTTTTAAGGAGAAATTTGATGACAAGAAGGACGGTAACGATAAAGGCCACGATGAAGATAGAAGAAGCTCAAATGTGGAAGAAGAAGAGCCTTCAGACTTTCCGTTATTTCGCAAATTGTTTCGTGTGCATCCTGAAGATGCCAAATCTGCTGTTCAGAGTGAAAATGGTAATTCTGATGCTCCAATTGAAAGCAGTCCTGGAACCGAGAACTTCTTCAAAAAACTGTTCAGAGATCGAGATCGCTCTGTTGAAGATTCGGAGTTGTTTGGTTCAAAGAAGAACAAAGAGGTCAGTGTAAGTGTGTAACATGAGTTTGAGTTTCATTTATTTATTGTTGTTTCATGCTTTTAGTTTCTGCAACCATATATTAAGCACCGAAGTTTTGGTAGAATTATAGAAGTTTTTCTTAAATATTGAGTCTGAGCATTAGATGAATAGTTAAGTGCATGGAATAAATCAGAAGTGGTAGTGTAATTACCTGACCGCAAATCACTAGGCTGATTGTAGTAGAAGACGGCCTCTGTACTAAATTTTAGTTAGCAACAATCTACCAGTTGGTACCTAAAAATGCCAATATCACAGTTTCGGCATGAAATACTATTCGAATAACTCATTTCCATGACATCAACATCACTAAGAGAACAATTATTAGTATAGTGACAAGTCTCAATGGAGAAGCTACAGCAAACTGTACATTGACTGTGAGACAAAGAGTATCTGTTTTTGTTTCAAACAAGTTGGAAGTAAAACTAAGACTTGGAATTGAACACTTATTACTGTTAAATTTGTTTGATTCCGTATTGCTGCTACCTGTCTGCTGCTTTAGCTCATCTTTGTCTTCGTGCATCTATAACGCTGCACATATTTAATTATACCTAAACAAATATGTAAAAAGAACTATTAACCAAATTCAGTCATCAGGATTCGGTATTGTATTGCCTATTTTGAGCACGACTACTGCTTAAGAACAGTAGACAGTCTTGAGCAATTTCAACACGAGACATAGCATAGAATGTTCCAAGAATATGGAAAAGCCTAAACCACAGTAAAATGAAAAGGAAAAAGAAGGTTAGATTATGTTAAACTTAAACAGTCAATGTTGATATTAGCTCGACCACTTTCGAAGAAGGTGTATTCAGTTTGTGTTTTGTCTTTTGACCAGCACACAATGTTAGTAGTAATGTGTCGTTCTCTTATACTATCAGTATTTATGAGTTGTAATAATGTACCACTGTGTCACTTGTTAACATCTTGAAGAATTTACACTGTGAATAGCACAGTTAGATCACATTGGTAGGTGATAACAGCATAGTATAGTTTGTGGTTGTTACGGCATTCACTTTTATTTATATATTTGGTGTTTGTTTGCCAGAAGCGTCCAGGGTCACCGAAGCAAAAGAATGACAATATGCATGCAAAACCTCCCTTGCCGATTACGTCTCAGATTCGCAAAGGAGCTTATCACGATTCACTGGAATTTGTTCAAGCACTGTGTGATACATCTTATGGCCTGGTGGATATATTTCCAGTAGAAGATCGCAAAAGTGCTCTACACGAGGTTGATTGGTTTTGCTTTTGTTTTACATGATTCCATCATTTAGTTTTTTGTTAGCATACTCATGATATTATCATTATGCTCCTTGTCTTGCTAGTCACTCGTGGACATCAATGCTCAAGTAGCCACTGCCCAGAACAATGGAGGTACATTAACTTAATCTTGACTGATCTGTGTATGCTGTTGATTGGGTGGCAAAAAATTTGTACCCTCAGATGTACTTTACTCTAGTAGTTGCCAGATAGTGACAAGTTTTTGAAATATACCCTGTAATGCATTCAAGCAAAAGCCATAATGTAAGCCCATGCACCTATTATATAGTCGGTCCTTCTACTGGCTTTTATAAGTTGTTTCATGAGTTTAGGGTATTAATATGATTGAATGCTGGTTATCATATTACCTCTGATTCTTTACCATCTAAAATGGGTGTTTGAACAGTGAGATGGATCATATTGTTATTATTACTGACAACCATAACATCGGTTGATACAAATATGAACATTTTCACTATCAAAACCAAAGAACTATCTGGGTAGTGATCTGAAAAGTGTAGTCAACTAGTTTGAAAGAGATTTAGGTGGTACTGACTGAAGTGCAAATGGGTAACAATAACATCACTGTATGTGGAAATTCTGAGATTTCTTTGAAGTATAAAATACAAAGGTAGTGATTTTTTGGGGGCTGCTTCTACAGCCAGATGTTAAAATTGCACTAATTTGATTTGATATCATCTATATGTTATTTTCTACTGAACATTTTTCAGAAGTGCTCTTTGATTATGTAGATAGAGAAGTTCTGAAAACATTGGTCATGATTCACCACATTGTTCTTTCCTTTACCATTTGGTTTTCTTAGATATACTTGAACATTTTGAAGTCTAAGTACCTGCTTTATGGCTCTGTTTTGAATATATTCACATGTACTTGTAGGGGTGTGCTTTCCAATGGGAAAGGGGATGTATAGGGTGGTTCATATACCTGAGGATGAAGCTGTTCTTTTGAATTCTAGGGAAAAGGCACCTTACTTGATATGTGTTGAAGTTCTAAAAAGTGAAACAACAAGGTAATTTGCGGAATTGCATTATGGATTTTGTATTGTAATAATTAGTTCCTCATAGCTAAAACCCAGCATACTAACACTTCGGTTTATATCTTCACTTAGCACTACCAAAGATACATCCAATGCTCAAAAACTATCGCGTGGAGGGATTCCTTTGGCCAACGGAGATGCACAGCTGCCGAAGCCTCCTCCATGGGCATATCCTTTGTGGAGTCCACAGGATGTAAACAGCAATGGTACAGATGGAATGTTGAGATCTGCTTCTCAAGCCATTGATCATGCAATGGCTCATTTATGGGAGACCAAAGTGAAATTTGTTAATGTAAGTCTCACTGTAGAAAAGCCATTGGTTAGCCAGTCGAAAGACAGTGAATTAGCTGAGACAGAATGCAGAATCAACGGCAGTATGCATCCGTTGGTTTCCACTGGAGCCCCAGTTGATAAATGTGAATGTGCAAAGGATTCCAGTTCGACGTTAAGAATACAACACAATCATGATTTGGAATGGGTAAGAGTTGTGTTGACAGCTGATCCTGGAGTCAACATGGAGGACATCGAGGTTCAACAGCCACGCCGCAAGGAGCACCGCCGTGTTCCAAGCACAATTGCTATTGAGGAAGTAAAGGTGGGCCTGTAAGTGAAAGATATAGTAGGGTCATAAATGTTATAGAAATGCATCAAGTGTGAAGTATAGTCACGTATTTGTCTGCCTGGTTAGTGGAATGGAGGATCCTTTTTATTGAAAGTGCAATTAAGCTTGAATAGGTTGATGTATGTCATCCATTTCGACACGGACCATTATATTTTGTGATATTATATCCGGCAATGCATGTTCCATCCTGTTCGTGAGCTATATTTCATGAGTCACCTAATCAATCATTTATAGCCATTCTATTTTTCCTAGCACACAATTTGTTTAAGGGTGCCATACAGTCATTATTGCAACATTATTTATATGCCAACAGATTTTAGTTTTCTTATGTCTTCGGCATTGTATGTCACTAATCTTATTAATAGTTGCAACAGCAACATTATATATGCTTGTTGCTTTTTTCTTCTTTCTTTAGAATCTCGCATCCACTTCAACCTTTTGGTGCTTAAATATTCAATACTGCCTTCTGCAGGCTGCTGCAGCTAAGGGAGAGGCACCTCTTGGGCTGCCGCTAAAAGGGGCTGGTCAAGGTTCATCTGAGGCGCGATCTAAGGTGAACTCTAGCCGAAGGGATTATATTTTACACATAAATAAATTTATTAGTATTTGGTATAGTTTGTACTGAGGAAGATTAAATCAATCGGTTCAGGATTCAAATGGTGGTGTTCCTAAGGCAAGTGATGCCTTATCTGGTGAACTTTGGGAAGCTAAGAAAGAACGAATTCGGGAAGCTTCAGTCTTTGGAAAAATACCTGGTTGGGAATTGCGTTCTGTAAGTCGTTGGTGTATAACTTTGTTCCTTATTGTGAAAGTAGAGTTTTGTTTTGGTACACACTATATGTGCTTATATTTCATAAAATCAAGGCCTAGTGCACAGCGCTCATGTTATGTTGCCGCCTAACTTAGGATCTTTCGAGTTCATAGTTGCACATGACATATACTGTCGTCTGTTGAACAAGGCTACATGTTGCAGGCTTATAGCTGTTTTGCTGCCTAACCTGGGACCTTTCTTGTTCAAATGATATGTAATAACCATTCATAAATCTCAAGATCAAGTTCAGGGCTATATAAAGCATGGCAATATTCATATAACGTATGACTATTCTAGTTCATAGCTGCACCTGAATCTCGTATTACAATTTTGTTTGTTCTCTGATCCCATCGGGTTGGTAAAATCTTTTGTCCTACGTACCTTGAAACTTTTAGGTCAACTATATTATAATTGCATTCACTGGTTGTGACATTTTGGCTCATTTTTCCTCTTTGTAGGTCATTGTAAAGAGCGGTGATGACTGTAGGCAAGAGCATCTTGCTGTGCAACTCGTGTCTCACTTCTACGGTAAGTACCTCAGCTTGTCAGATAATCTTGTGTGAGTATAGTTCTTGAACCAGACTGTGCTACACTATATCCCTTCCTATCCTAGCTGATTTTGTTTCTTGTCCAATTTGATTATGCTCACAGAAACAAAATAAAATTTGTAATTACAGTAGAACTTCGATAAATTAATCTTCGATAAATTAATTACTTTGCTAAAATAGTAAAATTTTCTGGTCCCAACTAGACTTATACAGGCTAAATTTTAACTCGATAAATTAATAACTCTGCTAAAATAATAAAATTTTTCAGTCCCAAGGCTATTAATTTATCGAAGTTTAACTGTATCTTTACTCATAAATGAATATGATTAATGCCTGGGATGGGCACACTTGGTGGTACTATTTTAATCCACAATCGTGGCATTCATATTTTAGCTTAGTTTCAATATAGAAAAGATGAAATATTTGGCTAATTAGGACGTGTATGAACCAGTCAAGATAGAGTTTTACAAAATCCAATAGCTGTATGGGTCTTCATTGCTTATATCTCCGACTTTTTGTTCCTTCTATTAAAGTTGCCTTTCTGGTTATTGATATCAGATATATTTCAAGAAGCTGGTCTTCCATTGTGGCTTCGCCCATATGAAGTCCTAGTTACTTCTTCTTATACAGCTCTCATTGAGACAATTCCAGATACGGTTCGTTTCTTCTATTACCTGATCTTTATTTTAGAAAAATGATTTTTTAAATTCTCAGTTAGACTAATAGTGTTCCTATTTTAGGCCTCAATACACTCTATAAAAAGTAGGTTTCCCAGCATCACAAGCTTGCGTGAGTTTTTCATTGCTAAATATGAAGAAAATTCTCCATCTTTTAAGCTTGCCCAGGTATTACTAACTTAAACATTTGTGATTTATTTTTACTTGAAACTATGTATTCTATATATCCTTGCGAGATAACTATTATCTGCTCCTTTTACATGTCTACCTCTCAAGGGTATCAAGAAGTAGGCATATATCAGAATCAATCTGCAGACTATTCAGAGTCAGACTAACCACTACTCAGAACTGCATTTTGAGTAGCTAGTTTATATGATTTATTTTTTTTGGACAAAACTTGAAATGAATTATGCTTGTATATATGAATGACCAATTTATTCAGTAATCTTTCCATTGTTGCAGCGGAATTTTGTCGAGAGCATGGCTGGGTATTCAATAATGTGTTACCTTCTACAGGTGAGGCTTCAGTTTTGTGCCTGCGGGCTTTACACATACACTAGCTTACTCTCACCCACAGATCCACATCTAATAACATCACAGAAAAACTTCCTCTGCCTGTTTTCCCATGGGTGGATTTTTACGAGCCCTTATAAGTCTGTGTGATTTATCTGGTTATTGGTAATTCATTCTGGGTTATAGAGGGGTGGATACTGAATCTCAAATAAAAAGTTGCCCAAAGTCTGCATTGTTTTTTGATGTTGGCATGTGTGGTTGCTCTTTTCCTCTGTTTAGACTTGTGAGAATTTTGTGTGTGCATAGTATCAGATTTCGCCTGGGCTGTTCAATTGGCAGGTTTAGATTATGTCACCTGTAAAGTGTTCACTTTTTCCTATTATTAGATGTATATAACATATGAATCGAGTCTTCAATTAAATCATATATTCACCATTCATGGATTTGGTACCTTGTATGCATATTTAGAAAGCTAGTGCATAAGTGAGTTATTTGAGAATATAAGTGCAAATTTGAATGCGAAAGGTTGATTGATGATGTTTTAAGCATGTTGCTGTGAACATAAAATTTGCTACCTTCGAATTAGTTTTATAAGATGTTTCCTAAGTTTTGCTGGGTTGATTTTACTGTTTCTCTTGCATATTGATTCACCCTGGAGCTAAGCTCTATGCACCACTTGACAGTTGAGGTTCTGTATACATCTGCTAACTCTATGACTGTTACATTGGTCTGTGTCTCTTAACTACAATGTTATGATGTCCAGGTCAAAGATAGACACAATGGAAACCTCCTGATGGATGAAGAAGGACACATTATACATATTGATTTTGGATTTATGCTATCAAATTCACCTGGGGGAGTAAATTTCGAGAGCGCACCTTTTAAACTAACGCGTGAACTCCTAGAGGTTAGTGCTCTATCTCAGTTTTTAACTACAATATAATGATTGCTTCATACTGTAGAATTGAACTTGCTATAAAAAATTTATTCTTTTGCATTTTCGATGTGATTTGCTATTGCTTAACATATTGGCGCTCATCAAAATTATTCTTATTTTAGGTCATGGATTCTGATGCTGAAGGAATACCGAGCGAGTTCTTCGACTACTTTAAAGTACTAAGAACATGTCTAATTTTTCTTTTTGTTCCTATATTTCTATAATTTGGGTTTATTATCATGTTCTCTTTAGGTTGAATTCTCATTTTATTTTATGTTGTTCTATATCTTCAGGTTTTATGCATACAAGGTTTTTTGACATGCCGCAAGCATGCAGAAAGGATCATACTTCTGGTTGAAATGATGCAGGTATGGGAATTTTGAATCGTTGTATTTTTTTCTGTCACACCTTCCAGCAACCTGCTGGGAATATCTGGGACCTACAATCTGGATGCCTTCCAGTAACACATTCATATAGAAAATATGAGCCACCAAATGAAAATGTGGAGACAGTGATGACATCAACTATTAAAAAAGCACCCAGGAAAGCAAATCTAGGTAGAAACAGATAATGCAACTATGAACCCAATGCTTCACTAGAGAAAGCTCGTTTCAGCAAGTATGTAGGCATTTCGAGAAAATGTCTTTAGTATTTTGTCATAGCTATACCTAGTGAAGAAGCCTCCCCAACATACACAGATTTATCATGCGATAACACCATGCCTGTAGGCGACAATATAGAAAACTGTCGGGACAATATTGTTTTTTTGGTTGTTGAAAACTCCACTTCGTGTGGCTTTACAATGTAATGTTGAATTCAGGATTCTGGTTACCCATGCTTCAAGGGTGGTCCGCGGACAATACAAAATCTACGGAAGCGCTTCCATCCAAGTTTGACGGAAGAGGTAAGTTTCCCATACCTTTATGTGTTTGTCATGTCAACTCTAGTATGTCATCATAATTTCTACACCTCGTGGTTCCAGTCAAGAGGTTTCAAGTTTTACTTGTTTCAGCATTGCAATATTCTGGTTAGGTTTCTAACATGTGCATTTAATGATTTTAAGCAGCAATGTGTCTCGTTGGTTCTGTCTCTGATTAGTAGCAGCTTAGACGCATGGCGGACGAGACAGTATGATTACTACCAGCGGGTTTTAAATGGGATATTATGAAGTTAGTAAATTTATGACTTTCCCCGCATGATCCCAATCTAAAGATTTTTGCAAGTTCAGTGAGGAGATCTCTCCAGCTACAGGGTCGGTTTCTCTTACCAAAAGCCGAGCTTACATGAGAATTCTGATCGGAGGTGAGTTTGAGGTGGATGACCATGCTACTGGTATGTTTTGGCTGAGTGTGAGAAATGTTTGTTGTATCGGCAGATTATCATTAGAAGCTTAGGGTTCGAAAATATTGTAAATGGGTTTGTTATTCCTTCTTTTTTTCACCTCATATAGAAGGGATTGGTTGATAGTTAGGGCCCAAATTACAGGGATACCACTTTACTACCCATCTGAATTTTGCATCCCAGTGTACAGAAGTTGGATCCTTAATTCTGATGGAGATGATTATACACAAGAAAAAGGCTATATAACGGAAAAATCATCTCAGTATGGAAGGTTGAGATTCTAGGGACCCCTAGAGCCTCAAATTGTTGGTCAAAATATTAATTTTTTGAAATGTATCCCAACTGATGTTTTATATAGTATATACATGTCAAGATTGATACAACTGAAATCTAGATGTAAGAAATAAGAACTGATTTTGAGGTTTAGATTTCGGCCTTTCTTTTATCTCATTGTACTCGCAAGATGAGTATCAAAATGGTCAAGTCTCTTTTATCAAATCCATTTTTATTTTATTTTGCAAGACGAGTATCAATGCGGTCTAGTCCCTTTTATCAATCCAATTATGAATTTTATTTTGCTCAATCGTAAAATTTTATTCCAAAACTCAATAGACAGCCAAAACAAGGTTCCATCAGTTTGATGGAACTGAAAGAAAGAAGGAATAAGACAAGGCGAAGAATTTCATCCTGCTAGAGGAATAAGACAAGGTGATCCTCTTTCACCCTATCTTTTTTATCCTGGCTATGGAGTTTCTCTCCGGGCAACTCATTTCTGCTCAACAAAACAACACCATTGAAGGTATTAAAGTGGCTGCTCATTCTTCAGCCATTAATTATTTGCTTTTTGCAGATGATTGCCTAATATTTACTCAGGTAAATCTTGCTTCAGTAAATCATCTTCTTGATCTTTTGAAGGACTTCAGTTCTCAGTCAGGTCAAGTTATCAACTTTGAAAAATCTTCACTGCATTTCAGCAAATATGCTAATCCTGAATCTGCAGATACTCTAACTCAAATCCTTGGAGTTAAAAGAATGTCTTCCAAAGAAAGATATTGGTTCTCCACTCATTCTTGGTCACTCTAAACAAGAAGCCTTTAAAGCCATTGAAGAAAATTTCTTAAACAAATACTCCACATGGTCTTCTACTTCTCTTACTCAAGCCGGAAGGACTACCATGATTAAGCATGTTTTAAATTCTATTCCTATATATCATATGGGTACTTTCAAATTACCATCTCAACTAACTGGTAAACTCACTTCTATTCAAAGAAAATTCTTCTCGGGTCATAAGTCTAATAGAGGTGGTAATTCAATTGGCTAGCAAAAAGTGTGCAAACCAAAGGATATGGGAGGACTGGCTTTTAGAGATTTGGAAACGTTCAACTTAGCATTACTTACAAAACTATCTTAATTGGAGACTTTGTACTGAATTTGACTCACTTTGGGCTCAAATAATGGATAACAAATATTTCAAATATGGTGATATTCTTCATCAACAGATTGAAGCCAAGAACTGTTCATACACCTGGAATGGTATTACTAAAGGTCTGAAGATTGTTCAGCAAAATTTCTTTATGGAAGTTAATAATGGTAGAAAAACCAGGCTTAACAGATGGATTCCAGGACTCACTGAACCACATGTTCCAAGAAGTTACATTCATAGATTCTACCAGGAAGTGGAGGAACTTTTCATCCCCAACACTAATTCTTGGAACATCAGTCTTCTTAACCAGCTATTTGATTGAGATACTTCTCTTAAAATTCAAAGTATTTACATGGATATCACAAAAGAAAATGTGATGGTATGGATGCCGGCTAAGGATGGAAAATTCTCTGTCAAAAGCACTTATAATATGCTTACTAAGAGTAACAGAGACATACAAGTCAATGGAAGAATCATGCAAGCTTCTACCTGGAAAACTTTATGGAAGAGTAACACTGCTCATAGGATCAAGCTTTTTGCCTGTAAATGCATACATGATATTCATTCACGATATGCATTCATGATATTCATTCATGAAATAAGTTGGCCATATGGAATAATAGTATTGATTCACAATGTGGAATCTGTGGCATTGCTGAAGAAACTAGCTACATAGAATCTTATGTTTGAGTGCAGAAATTCTAGAGAAGTATGGAGAATAACGAATATCAACATTGAGATAATCTCTAATAGTTTCAGCACCGTCTCTGAATGGGTAGAAAGCTGGTTTTCTACTAGCAGTCATCTTGCAGATAAAAGGTTATATAAGCTCATGATTGGGGCTTGGGTACTATGGAAGGATATGTATGACAAGGTTTTTCAGGGAGACTTAACCCTTAAAACTCTGCTCATATAATTAAGTATCACTTAAACTCTCGTTTTTATAATAATGACATGCATTCCCCTGTTGTTACTACAGGTAGTGTATCTAATTGGAAACCTCCACATCAAAACTTTTTAAAATAGAATGTTGATGCCTCTTTCGACTATGATGCTAATCAGCTTGGAACGGGCATTGTGATCCGTGATCATGCAGGTGATTGTTCAGGTATCAAAAGAATCTGCTCAGATAGAGTTCTAAGTCCAGAGGCTGGGGAGTGCATGGCTATTCGAGAAGCTTTATTATAGGCAAAGCAATTACAACTTTATAACATCCACATTGAGGCGGATGCTATGCTGGTCATTCGATCAATAAATGAAGATAGTCTTCTCATTCAATGGGAGAACATGAATCTTCTAAAGGAAATCAAACATTTAAGTTTAAGTTTTACTCATTGTCTTTTTACCTTTGTGAGACAATATGATAATCAGGTGGCCGATAGTGTTGCTAAATCTGTTAGAGAAACAGCCTTATCTGTAGCTTACACTAATAATTTTCATTTCCATATCTTTAAGAAAAAAAAAACTGAAAAAAAAGGAACGGAAGAATACAACTGAAAGAGCAAAACCAAGAAAAATGACTATATAAAATACTTAAAGTATGCCCCACAAGGAATTTCTATGATGTTAAGCCCCGTCGTTCGGTTGGGATAATATTAGTTATATGTTTTCTTTTTTCTTTTTTCGTGCTCAGAATAATAAAATGTCTTCTCATAGATCTTGTTTCCAAAACCTCTGAATATTAATTATATGGTTAGGAACAAGACTATACACTCCATAAAACCACTATACAATCTTAAACCTCTACCGACTAGGGCCGATAACCGAAGCTTTTTGTCCAGGAGCAAGTCTCAGGTAAAGTAGTCGAAATCGTTCCTCGGTCATACTTAGTTGGGGAGCTAAGAGCGAGGAGCAATAAGTTCGGACTTGGAAATCGCCAAAACTCGGTCTAATACCCGGAACCTAATTATTAGAGACTTATATATATTGCTGCTCATAAGTCATGATTTGTACCTAATTAAAATTAAAATTTTAACACTATCATGTAAATAAGTGTATAATGTTGTTATATGTACGTATTTATCATTTATCTAGAGGTTTTTCTATTTGATAACTCCCATTTGAGGGGTTATAAAAAAATATATTTTATGAAATCGGTCAAAATCAGCCTCCTTAATTGCTAAAGAATCGTAAATCGCCTCGGTCATATAGCCTGCAGCGATGACTCGGCGAGGAATCGGCCTTGGAGAGCGATTTTAACTACGCTGGTCTCAGGTAGGCCAGAGATTTAGTCTCATAAATATTCATCTCATAAAAGTACGGAAATGTTTTATGCTGGCATGCCTTCCTAGTCACAACCTGCACAAAGACAGAGGGAATCAGCTGAAAAGTTAATAAAGAAAAATAGAGATTTTTCTATCGTTTGGTTCTTGATTTTGTCTGAATGCAATTTTGTCCAGAATTTGCATTCGGAAATTCGTCTAGGTTAGAGTTTGGGATCTGGACCATAAGTTAACTAATATGAAAAAGTGGGGGGGTACAACAACCTCACCCAATATTTCGCTTAGCAATCTGTATGGACTAACTCCAATATACTTTTAAGAGAATCAACTAGACAGTCAGACTCAATCTTACTAAAAAGTATATCAAAGAGTTATATCTCAATTTCTCGATTCAATCCTTACTCAAACAAATAGAAATCTGTGAGCCTGATTGAATACAAGAGAAATACCTTGAACGGTACCAAAGACCAATGTTCAAGGATCAATTAATTTCAATTAACAACCAAAGGTTGGATTTACCAATCGATCGATACAACGCACAACCTGTGATATTTCAATTATATAACAAAATATAATGCATAAAAGAAATAACACAGATACCAGAAGTTTTGTTAACGAGGAAACCGCAAATGCAGAAAAACCCCGGGACCTAGTCCAGATTGAACACACACTGTATTAAGCCGCTACAGACACTAGCCTACTACAAACTAACTTTTGTCTGGACTGTAGTTGAACCCCAATCAATCTCACACTGATCCAAGGTACAGTTCCGCTCCTTACGTCTCTGATCCCAGCAGGATACTATGCACTTGATTCCCTTAGCTGATCTCACCTACAACTAAGAGTTGTTACGACCTAAAGTCGAAGACTTTAATAAACAAATATGTCTCACACAGAAAAGTCTACAGGAATAGATAAATCTGTCTCCCACAGAAATACCTACGAGTTTTTTTTCGTCTTTTGATAAATCAAGGTGAACAGGAACCAATCGATAACCAGAACTTATATTCCCGAAGAACAACCTAGAATTATCAATGACCTCACAATAATCTTAATCGACCAGCGAAACAAGATATTGCGGAATCACAAACGATGAGACGAAGATGTTTGTGACTTCTTTTCTATCTTGCCTATCGGAGAAATTAATCTCAAGCCAATCTTACGATTCCACTCAAATACGATAGAAACAACAAGATCAGATCACGCAACTACAGAGAAAATAGTTGGGTCTGTCTTCACAATCCCAATGAAGTTTTCAAGTCGTTAACCTATAGGGTATCGATAGAAACCTAAGGTTAAAGGAGAATCGACTATAGCTTATACAACTAGTATCACACAGGAGGTGTGGGGATTAGGTTTCCCAGTTGCTAGAGTTCTCCTTTATACAGTCTCCAAATCAGGGTTTGCAATCTAAGTTACCTTGGTAACAAAGCATTCAATATTCACCGTTAGATGAAAACCTGATTAGATTCAAGCTAATATCTTTCAATAGTTAGATCGAACTTAGCTTGTCATACACAAATGAAATGCACGTTCATTTAGGTTTGTGTAACCGTTCCTAAACGTGTACACCTAGTTGGTTCAACAGTAGTTAACCAATGGTTAGCCATATGAGCACTTTCATATCAACCTTATTCATCTTCACCATAACTAGTTCAAGTGACTCAAATGAACTAGTTAGAGAGTTGTTCAATTGCTTAGATCTCATAGAAGTATACAAGACACAATCGAAGCAAAAACGATTTTGATTCACTCGAATCGATTCATGAACATTATAGCCACGGTTTGCAAATATACATTCCTTAGTTTATAAATGTCCTACTTCACGAATAAATCGTTTTTATATAATAACCCACTTAAGTACGCATACGGGTACGCATACTTAAGTACCCGGATTGAGCTTGTTTTCAGTTCACAAACTCCAACAGAAATTCACGGGATGTGAGCTTCCGACAGTACACGTACTGGTACGCGGACTTAGCTCCGGTTATCCTTAACAGCAAAGTACGCATACTTTGGTTCAAGGATTTTGGACTTACACAAGTATGAGTTTACATATAATGTTTATATCCATTCTAGGTTATATATTCTAAACTCTCATTTCAATCATTGAAACATTCTTAGAAGATGTTATATATAGCAGTTATTCACACACTATCTTTCATCAAAGCGATTTTCAAGAGATTGAAACAATTAACATGACTTTCGTCACGATTAAAGATAAACTTGACCAAAGCGAAAGCTTACCAACACATATTTCGAGAAAAAGATAAGCGAGATAAACTCGGCTCGAAATAGCAAATGTGTATGATCGAAGTCTATATAGCAATACGACTTTTGTCTCAAGATAGGAGATATAGTAGATAGACTTTTGAGTGATAGATAAGTTCAAGTCTCCACATACCTTTTTGTCGATGAAGTTCCACCAGTTCCTTGAGTAGTTCTTCGTCTTTGTATGATGAACGTCGTTGAGTCTAGAGCTCAACTACACTTTCTATCCTAGTCCGAGACTTAGCTATAAGTAGACTAGAAATCAAGACTTATAGTTTGGCAACTAAACTTGACAAACAAGCTTGAGATAGCAACGCTTGCGAGTTCAACCGAGCAGTGTTCTAACATAATATATATAATATTTAAAAAAAGGTGAATATGAAATGTGAATAACCTTAATTCACTCGTTTTTCCACCTTAACCTTAGTTACCTCAACCGTGAGGCAATCATTAATTTTTTTATTTATTTTTTATTCTTGACGTAACTCAACATACACTGTAGTAATCAAAATTCAATTAAATCAAAACTCGATGGTTGTCGGTTTAGGTATAAAGGTGAGATTTTTAGTTTATTTCTTGTTATTGTACCAAATTCTTAACACAAAAAGATTTATTTAAGTCACAGATTGTTTTTTTATTTCTTTCTTGTATTATTTAATTTTCTGATTTTTTGCACTCACAAGGACTTGACTGGTCGGCAGGATAAATAATTTTGAAAAAAATTTGAATTTCATATTTTATTACGTTAAACTGAGATTACACGTGGGTATGTTATGCCCATAGAGTCTGTTGTGAGCTTCCCTAGAGAGCAATCATCTGCCGCTCGATTTGCCAGACCGTCCGCCGCTTGATTTGCTTCCTTGTAGACATGCCTAATGTTATATTGCTGAATTTAGGTAAGCCCTTCTTGATTTTTGCAATCTTATTAGAAATATACCGCGGGGCGTCGACATCCTAGGTTAGAAATCTCATTAAATTCTCTGAGTCCGTTTTGGATTGAACTTTTGGCCACCTCCGTTCCATCGCCATTTTAGAAACAATGAGCATGACCCAAGTTTCTGCTACAAGTGCAGTAGTTGTGCCATTGCTAATATTGTGCCTTCCCTTTCGTTTCGGCATATAATACCTGATCCACTATTCCGGGATGTCCCCTTGCTGATCTGTTCGTGTTAATATTGACGAAATCTAATTGGGGTTTTAACCATCCCACGAAGATGGTTGATGTTTCTAGTGTTGTTTGCGCTGAGTTTGGATATGGTTGCATCCCCGGTAATAATAACGGTAGGTAGTTTTGAACCCAGGTATATTCTTGCGGAAGGTTGATGTCCATTTGCATTATATTCGTCGGATTCGGTTGTTGCTGGCGATAGACTACGTCGTTCCTGGCTATCCATAAGGACCATAAAAGGAAGCAGAAGGCTATGGTAACTGGGGCAGGAGCCTTTGGTTTTGAGGAGTTGGGTGACAGTCGTATGATGAGTTAGTGAGGTGGGTAGGTTATGAGTGGTGTTTTGGTTGTTTGTAAGGTGAGGTAGTAGGAGGTTCCCAGAATCTGTGGCTATTTGATAGTGAAGCAGAATGTGGTTGGGAGTTTCAGGACTAGAACTGCATTGAGGGCATAGGTTGAAGTTGGATGCGGCTGAGAATGTTGAGGGTTGGCAGACCCTCATTAATTGCTTTCCACAAGAAAAGTTGTACTTTTGAGGGACACAGTGGGATTTATTTTTAAGATAATGTTTCTATTGTACACATGTATTATAGTCAAACGGTTATTTGGATAGATACACTAATATTTTTTTACGGCCCAGTAACAGAAAGGTAAAAAATGACGGATCAACGACTGTCAAATATAATTAATGTGGGATCCAGGTAGCGAACTCCAACCTGGACAAAGTACACCAATTGAAATAACGAGGGTACCAAGTACACCACAATCTTTACGATATCAACCTATAAGTCCGATACCTTGTGTGATCTAATTAATATAGATAGGGACTGTCAAGAAGATAACAAACTACAAGGTATACACCTTTTATATAGAATAAGTTCGGAACCGAACCTAACCGTACAAGTGTAATCACTTTAATCATAACTTAAACAAATTATAATGCTAAAAGTAAAGTAAAAGCACAAAACAAGATTTTGTTAACGAGGAAACTGCAAATGAAAAAAAACCCAGGACCTAGTCCAGTTTTTAAAACTATCAGAATTAAGCCGCTATACAAATACCACTACCAACTTCATATAGTTGGGACAAATTAAACTACCTCTGGTTACCTAGTTTCCTCATTATCCATGCGCCTACAACCAATCTGGCCAACACACTTGAATCCTAAGATAGAGTCCACTATCTTAAGTTGCTTCATCCGTTGTGAAGACTTCAAGCACTCAACTCCTTTTAATCGTCTTTGAAACATTAAAGGACTAATATGTTTGGTAACCACTCTTCTTATCTCAAAAAGTAAATCATAAATATTCTAGTTGAGCTTAATAAAGGCTTTTCTATTTAAATCAATAAACTCATTTTGTGGTTCGATCTTCCAAGATCTAGATTAACAACTATCAGATTCAGATACTGAAGAGTACTACCAAATGATAGCTTATCGATCTAAATACGACTAGTCAATCAATCGCCTATCAAAGATAAACGAGATCTAGTCGAATCCCAGCTGATCAAGTTTATACACGAAACAAATCACAAATATATGAAACCAATAAGAAAAAATCTTATTGTCTTCTTTTCTTCAAAGTCTTCTTCTGTACCTACACAATAACAAACTTGATTCCAACTTATGATCGATCACGCACAAAACGGAGTCTATTAACAATGGATGATCACAAGTCAACGTCAGATTTGAACTACAGATAATCTCTTGATCTAGTTTGAGTGACCTTATGTCAGAAGAGAAGGCTCTCAAAAATAATCAAACTAGGTGCAATCAAGAGTTAACAACAATTAGTCAATCAAATCAGTAATCAAAAACTAAAATAACAATGCAATTCTAGTTTTCCACCAACGGTACTATATAGATGCTTCTTGATCCCAAAGAAGTCTTTAAACTAGCATATGTAAGATATTTCGCCTAATTATGTTACTTTCATCCAACCTTGATGGTGTTTCCTCGTCAAACAAAAAACCATTGAGGTGTATGGCAAAAATAAAAGTAAAATTTATTAATAAGGATTTTTTGTTTTCGTACGGCTAAGCATGGTTCTTCTCCGGAATTCTACAAGATTTTGCTTTGTCTAAACAACAAAAGTGTGTCATAAGATGATGTTTTGGTTTATTTTTTCCGAAAAACAAACATTTCATTTAGAAACTAACCCAAAGAGTTAACGTTACAAGGGTTCTCAGTGGAATAGCCTAGAGATTCAGGAACATATATAAATACAAGAAATTACATTGGCTTGTTCTTTTAAAAGAGATTGGCTGATCACTTGTGGCACATGAACCCACATCTGTTGAGAAAAACCAGAAGATCTAGCCTCTTTTACGAACATATCCGCAGAAGTGTTTCTTGCTCTATGAATGAAAGTATATCCTTGAAAATTTGTTACTTCAGCCACCATCCTTTTTTACTTTATCAAGTAATCTTTGTACCTGCCAAGAGATTGAAGAACTCACCCCATTCAAATAGTCCATTACATTTTTGCAGTCCCCTTCCAAAGAGAAATTTGTTAAGGCTTTCTCCCTCGCCCATTTTGTGGTTTCAAAAATAGCTAGTGCTTCAGCTTCTTCAGGAGACGAAACTCGACAGTTCCCTCCTCTTGCTCCTTGGTACCCTAGTGAATTACGAATAACAATCCCGTAACCTGCATTTGTATCACTTGAATTCCACGCAACATCCATATTTATCTTAAAAGTATCACCTAAGGGACTAGTCCACTGTCTATTAGGTAAAGGCAACATTGAACTTGGAATAATCACATTAGCACTATCCTGATCAATATTCCTAGAAGGAGTCCAAAACTGTATAAACCTATGAATTTGTATGGAAAAACTAATAATACAGTACTAGTTTTATTAGAGAAAACTCTATTGCATTTCTTTTTCCATATATGCCAAACTTTAGTCGCAGTTACTTCTCAAGATAAGAAAGTCAAATTATCCTTAGATAGTTTATTGAGATATAGAAATAAGATAAAATATTATTTTTATTTTATATTCTCTACAATTGCATATCAGCTCCACATCAATTGTGATTCAAAAATCCCAATTTTGAGTTGGGACAAATAGCACCATTGGCATAAGAATAGGGGTGATATTGTCATTAAAAAGTTTAAGATTGTGAACTCTCTCCACTTTGCTCTAAGTGGCTTTGGGAATATAGTTACGAGAAACCAGCTCTTTAGAGAGATAATTCATCAAAAATTCTTTCTTTCCAAATATATATACGAAAGCTATTAGTTACTAGTTTATGGGATGACATTTGAAATAGAGAAACCTGATTGTCAAAAATATTAATTTGTCTATTAAGATTGTAGCAAGCATTTTCTTTTTTCCTGGAATGATATTTAGGTGGGTGATTGCTTGTGCGAATGTGCGATAGCTCGAAAAACAACCAAAGCGTGTATATATTTGGCTCAAGAAAGTCACTTTTTCGCCAAGTCTTTTGTTACAATTATGTTGGACAAGTGAGCATTTTTGAGCCAAAGAAGCACCCGTGGCCTAATGGATAAGGCGTCTGACTTCTAATCAGGCGATTGTGGGTTCGAGTCCCACCGGGTGTGCATTTTTTTTGCCTCATGTTTTTTTACCATGCTTTCAATCTTACACCGTAAACAAGAGATGCCAAATTGTTGGTTTGTGAATATAAACACGTGGATAATTAGTGTCCAATGAGTTTTAACTTAACTTAACAATAGGCTAGTAACGGGCTTATTTTAGGATTCACTTCATATTTTGACAGGCTTAATTTTTGGTTAACAGAAGAATTTCAAGAAGAAAAGAAAGCTTACATTTTCCAAAGCTTTCTTTTCTTCTTTCTCTTCCTTTTCTTTGTTTCATAAATTCTTCATTGCAAAACAACAAGTCATTCAGGAATTCACAACACCAAATTCAGGCCAGGTGGGATTTGCTTCTTCCTTCAATATCACAATTTTTTTTTTTACATTGTTTTATGGAGATCGTCATTTGAATTCGGTATATAAGTCTTGCTTCGTATGCAGCATGGCAAAAACAAAGTCCGGCCAAAATTCGCAGTAATTTTAGATTAACAGCAATCTTGCAAACTTTTGTGAGTTTTTGAGAAAGCTGCAATTTTTTTGCAATAACAACATTTTGCATTATATGTTCTCCCATGTTAAATGCTAATCATCTGTGTTTTTTATATTTCATTTTGACAGTGATCTCCATCACGGCGCGCATATTATCATTTTAGTATTCTCTTTGCGCGTGTTATCGCCATCTAATCAATGGGTGGACAAAGCAAAATTGTGAAAGCTCTAGGGGCAGTGAAGGACCAAACAAGCATAAGCCTAGCCAAGGTCAGCAATGACGACACGGTTTTAGCAGATATTGATGTTGCAATTGTTAAAGCAACAAGACACGAAGAATGCCCGGCTGATGAGAGACATGTCCGGGAGATATTAAGCTTAACTTGTTACTCTCGTGCATATGTCAGTGCATGCGTTCATACTCTATCAAGAAGACTCAGCAAAACTAAGAATTGGGTCGTGGCGCTAAAAACTCTAATGTTGATCCATCGACTTGTTTCGGAAGGTGATTCAGCTTATGAGCAAGAAATCTATATCGCGACTAGACGAGGATGCCGGTTGCTCAATTTGTCTGATTTTCGTGATACTGCTTCGTCCTCTGGATCTTGGGACTTTTCATCATTTGTACGTACGTATGGGTTGTATCTGGATGAACGATTAGAGTATCGAATGCAGAGTAGACGGAGGCGTAGTCAAGCTAGTATTCCTAATGTTGAAGGAGAAACGAAAGATTGTCCTCAAGAAGTTAAAGAAGAAGATTTGTCGAGCGTATCGGTGGAGAAGGATACTAAGAAGAAGCTGGAACGTGTATTCAATAGAGCTGAACGCCTCCAACTAGTCCTCGAGCGGTTTCTAGCATGTCGTCCGACAGGTAAGAACATCTCACAAATAACTGTAATACAGTTGAAACTCTATAAATTAATGCCTGGTTGAGATAAGAGAATTATATTATTTTAAAAATATTATTAAATAATCGAGTATTAATTAATGAAGTTTCATCTGTATATGGTCATCAGAATCTTACCCCTATTCTTTTTAATGTACATGCAGGCGAGGCGAAATGTAACCGAATGGTGATTATCGCATTATATCCTCTGGTGAAAGAGAGTTTCCAGATATACTTCGACTTGGCCAAAATAGTTTGCTTTTTTGTTGAACAGTTCATGGAACTAGATGTCCCTGTATGCACAAGAGTGCACGAGCTCTTTACCCGTATAGGGAAACAATTCGAAGACCTTGATGTTTTTTACGAATGGTGCAAGTCAATGGGGATTGCTCGTTCTGGAGATTACCCAGAAATTGAGAAAATCACACACCAAAAACTGGAGATCATGGAGGAATTCATTCGAGAAAAATCGAACTTGGTAATTTACAAGAGAGCTATGAGCAAGAGGCAAGAAAGCATGAAGCAGGCGTCTACTGATCAAGAAGATGGTGAAAAAGTTAACGAAGAAGACCCGAACGAAATCAAAGCATTGCCACCACCAGAAGATTTTGATGCAGAAAAGGCTGAAGAAGATCAAAATGCAGATAACCAATTAGTAGAATGCAAGAAAGAAGACGAAGACCAAAAAGAAGCTGATTTGTTGAATTTGTTCGATGATGAAACCATGGCTAGAAGTGAAGAACAAGTAAACAAATTAGCTTTAGCATTATTTGATGGCTGGTCTACAGAAGTGCCTACCAACGCAACAACAAGCGGTTCTGCATGGACAGCATTCGAAGAAGATTCCGGCGGTGACTGGGAAACAGCTTTGGTTGAATCGGCAAGTCACTTATCTAATCAACAAGCTACCTTTGGGGGTGGTTTTGACATGTTGGTTCTTGATGGCATGTATCAACAATCAATAATGGCACCATTAAGTCACGCAACAGATAACACAGGAAGTGCGAGCAGTGTTGCATTACGGCCAGTAGACCCGAAACAGCCAGTGATGTTAGCATTACCATCTTCTTCAACGCCTAACGAAGGTTCAACAACAACGGGGAGTCCGTGGGTAGATCCATTTGCAGCGTCAACATCGGTTGCACCACCTTCTTATGTGCAGATGTCAGAGATGGAAAGGAAACAGAAACTGTTGGTAGAGGAACAATTAATGTGGCAACAATATGGTGCGAATGGGATGCAAGGCCATATTAATGGAATTACAAACACAAAACAACCTGGCTACTATGCCACTGGAAGTTACACATAGAGCGCATATATTATTGCATTTGAGGTAGATTCTTGTGTTTTTATAACTGTAATTTTGGGCATGACATACAAGGTTTCCGTTTCAACTCGATGTAGATAATATAAATTTGTACTGTAAATTTCATAAACTCATGCAGTGTTTTAGCTGGCTTCAGAAAGAAAGAAAAATAGTCTTGGACCGATAGTTTGAAATCTGCTAATATCCAGTAAATACCAATCTCATGTGCACGAAGTCTGCAACAAATACTCCCGTAATAACATATTCCACTGAAATTTGAATCGAAGTGTCATTACAGACTCAAAAAATAATAATCATAAATTCCAAAACTAATAAACAAAATCTAATGCAGGAACAAGTACTAGACCTGCGGCTAAGACTAGAAGACAGTTGCAAGAAAATTTAGATGCAGAAAATCAAATTTTCTAAGGAAAAGAAGTAGCAAAATTAGGCGATAGAGTTTGTTCGAGTCTCGGCTTTCCCTTTTTGCCTATGTAGAAGTAGGCGACATAGCTGGAGTCGAAGCTGCTGCCCCTCCCGGCGATGAATCTGAATCACATGACATGTCTTCAGCCGTATTTGCGCCTTCAGTAGGTGTGTCTTCAAATTTGGGTACGTTGACATAGCCGTCGAGGCCATAGGTGGGGCCGGACCGCCAAAACCTAACTAGTGATGAATTAAAAGCTGGAATATTAACCTTGAGGCCATTGTTGCAGTCAACAGGATTGCCACTGATGAAATATTGGTGGAGTTTTGTTATTGGAACAGTGTCATCACCGGTGTTGTAGGTGGCTAGTGGCGATGTTGGATTACAAGATTTGAAATCACAATAACTTCCAAGACATTAGTGGTGTAGGGATCATAGACAAATCGAAGACTGTCATCACCAACTAGAAAGGCTGGTATCATCGCCCACCGACACTTGTATGTGTCATTTGGTCTCGTATATATCTTAGTATTCTCGTTTCTTTGGTTTGTCATCAAAACTTCCGCAACTTTCTTTGAAAGACGTCAAATTCAGATTGATGAAAGAAATAGCTCGAGAAAATTGCCTTGAAATGGATAGTTTACAAACTGATGTTAAATGTGCGCAGCAACCAAATGGTAGAACTAGTTTGTCTGATTTATTTCATGAGCAAAAAATATACACCAAAAAACATTGTGAGCTCATATCTGCACGTTTTCTTCAGAGGATCTGAAGTTTTCGGGAACCCTATCCACATCGTGCTTGTCATATCATTGCTCGATAGTAAAAGAATTGCAGCTGATATTTAAACAGACAAATTTGTTTCTAATTAACCGCTGTGGGACTATAAATGGATATACCTCCAGTCCTATACAAGCACGAAAAAAAAGTAAAAATAATGATGCCCTCACGCAGGATTGAACTACGGACCTTCAGTTTACAAGACTGACGCTCTACCACTGAGCTATAAGGGCAGGCTTGGTAGATTTCCGTGCGAGGATCATACCACTAGACCAAATGCTCTCAATCAATCTGGAAAGCTAGGGAATCCAAATAATTGGAATAGAGACTGTAATTTCAATTGGAATAATAAAAATGTAACAGATTCAACATTGTTTCTCGAATTGAGCATTATGGATGCATGACGGATCTTCTTAGTTGAGCAGTGATATTTGAGGAAGCGTTCACGTAAATTACCAGTATGCCGAGGAAGCCAAATGCAGTTATATGGAGTGTATTGTTTAAGCACATATTAAAAGATTCAATCACTTGAAAATTCATTCTTGGGTTTGTATTTGCCGCACTTTCTTATGCAAAATTGAAAATTGGGTTATAGAATTGTGAAGCATAATTTTTTTTAGTTGGATCAAAACTTCCAATTGAATAAAGGGTCCATGGATGAGGAAACAAGTGTATTTCAATCGTAAGTATTAGGAAAAAGTCCTGTATAGTCAAGTCTTCATTGACTTGACTCTGTCTGTATTAATACCTCTCCTCTTTTCTATGTAAAACACCTGATCATAACTCTGTAATAACATTACCTTTACATATTTCATATCCTTACATGGTATCATTGAGGTGGTTCGATCTAGGTAAATTCTGTAACGGTTTTCAACAAATTTTCTACATAGAATAATGATTCTCTCAATCTTTCTTGATCAAATATCTTGATAACAATTTTCTGATCATTCTTCAACTTGTTTGATTCAATTTTTCTAAACATTTTCTTCGGATCTTGATTTTAATACAATCTTGATTTCTTGTTCATCATCTTTCAAATGTCGAATACTAGAGGATCAATGAACAATCAAGCACAACACCAATCAACAACTCAACAACAATCATCTTTACAAGATCCAAAGAAGGCGCAAGTTGAACATCCGATTTCTGCTGCTCCCGTTTCTGGTAATGTTTCAATTCAGGGTAATTCAAGTTATTTTGCTTTGCCTTTCAACAACATTGGTAATGTCGTATCTTTAAAGTTAGATCACACAAACTTTCTTCTATGGCGTGATCAATTTGAGTCTGTGTTGATTTCTACTGATCTTTATGGTCATGTTAATGGTGAAATTGTTGAACCTCCTTCACAAATTATTATAAATGGTGTTTCTACTATTAATCCAAACTGGGTTTACTGGAGAACAGCAGATAGGTTTATGGTTAGTTGTTTAAAATCAACACTTACAGAAACTTTTTCTGGTGAATTTCTTGGTATGTCTTATGCAAAAGAGATTTGGCAATATCTTGAAGCTAGTTTTAGGTCTCAATTTGGCGCTAGAAGAAATATGTTACGCAATCAACTTCATGGTATTAGAAGAGGCTCTCAATCCATATGTGTTTATCTGTATTCTTTGAAGACTATTACTGATTCATTGGCTGCTATTAATGATTGAGTCTCAGATGCAAATGTGATGATGTATGTTCTTAATGGATTAGGAAGGGAATATGACAATTTTGTTATTTCAGCACAGAATCGTGAAACTCCATATACTTTTGGTGAATGAAGGCTAGACTATTAAATCATGAGCAATGGCTAAGTGATAAACTTCAAGATTCCAACATTCTGGATAGCCCTGACAGCTTTCTATGGAAGAAATGGTCATAATGGTAACAAGAATGGAAAGCATAAAAATAAGAATAAGAATAATTAAGGAAATTCTTCCAAGACTGGTAATGTTTCATTCAAAAGTGGTGATGGTTCTACAAGTTCAAGTGCAGATGCATCTGATGGTGCCACACGTAGAACTTTTGTATATTTTTCTACAGTGGAATGTCAAATTTGTAGGAAGACATGTCATTTTGCCTCAAGGTGCTTCTTTCGCTATCATCCACCACCTAGTTCAGATTCTAAGCCTACTGCTCATGTTGCTCAAGTTGAATCGGCTTTCAGTGGTATGGAACTTAACTCAGCAGATTTATGTGATGATCCTTCTGGGAGTTCTACTTCAACAACTTGGATTTCTGATTCTGGGGCTTCTACACATATGAATGGTGATAAGGAACTTCTTCAAAATACTTCTAACTATGCTGGGAACGATAAGGTGATTGTTGGCAATGGTAAGACTTTGCAAATCTCACACACTGGTACTTCTACTTTACAAAATTCTTAAACTAGTTTTGCATTGAAACATGTTTTGCTAGTACCTGAGATTAAATAAAAATTATTATCTGTTGCACAATTTACCAAAGATAATTGTTGCTATTTTGTGTTTGATCCATGAGGCTTTGAGACTAGAGATATTAGGACACATGCTGTTTTGGCTCAGGGTAAAATGATTAATAACTTTTATATATCTTATTACTAATGTTCCATTGAAAAAAATTGCTATTTTTACATGTTATTCCTATATTGTTGCTTCTTCTTCTTTGTGGCACAATAGGTTAGGACATCCCTTTAAGAAAATCATTAATCATTTATGCTCAACTGAAGCTATTAATCTCACTCCTTCTTCTGATCATCAAATGTGTCATCCTTGCCAAATTGTTAAAAGTAAAAAGTTGCCTTTTCATCATTCTTCTTCTCATGAATCTAGGCTATTAACTCTTATTCACTGTGATGTTTGGGGTCCTTCATAAGTTTCTTCTCAGGATGGTTTTAGATACTATATTCTTTTTATAGACAATGCTAGTAGATTTCATTGGATTTATCCTATGAAACTTAAAACTGATGCAGTGTATTGTTTCTCCCTTTTTAAATCTCTTACCGAAAATCTATTTTCTACTAAGATCTTATGGTTTCAGACTGACAATGCTTGTGAACTTGCTAAGGGTTCTTTTAAACAGTTTCTTGGTGCACATGGCATTCATATTAGACTCTCTTGTCCTAATACACCTGAGCAAAATGGATTGGCAGAAAGAAAACATAGGCATATCACAGAAATGGGTAATACTCTCTTATTTCACTCATCTGTTCCTTTTTTTTGTTGGTATGCTGCATTCCTTACTGCTGCTTATTTGATCAACAGATATCCAACTCCTGTTTTATCCATGAAATCTCCTTTTGTAGTTTTATTTCACACTACTCCAGATTATGCTTCTTTGAGAGTTCTTGGATCTATTTGCTTTCCTTTTCTTGGTCACTATAGACCTGACAAATTATCTTCAAAGTCAGTAAAAAGCATGTTTATAGGCTACAGTCCTCTTCATAAAGGTTACAAATGTTTTGATCCTATTTCTCATAAACTTCACATATCAAGACATGTTATCTTTGATGAGTTGAACTGTTACTATAATCCTACTTCTCAGTCCATTGAGAGTTCTCCTGTTGTTTCTGATGTTGAATCCTCAGATTCATCTTTACTGCCATCTACATCTGCTCCTCCTTCTTTTGTTATTACTAGATCAATGAGAGGTATTTCAAAACCCAAACAGTTTTCTGATTTTGTCTTAAATCATTCTGTAAGACATCTTGTTTCTTCTGCTTTCACAAGTTTATTATCTAATATCTCTGAGCGTAAAACATTTAAAGAAGCATGTCAGTTACCCTAGTGGATGAGTTCTATGAAAGATGAGAATGATGCTCTTATGTTAAATGATACTTGAGATTATGTTTTACCTGAACCTCATATGAATATTCTTGGATGTAAATGGGTATATAAGGTGAAATTAAAGTCTGATGGAAAAATTGATAGACTTAAGTCTAGCTTAGTAGCACAAGGTTATAATCAGCAAGAAGTAGTGGATTTTGGAGAAACATTCAGTCCAGTTGTTAAGTCAACAACTATTAGAGATGTGTTAACTTTAACAGTTAATTACAATTGGTCTGTAAAATAACTTGATGTGTCAAATGCTTTTCTGCATGGACACTTATCTGAGAATGTATATATGAAACAACCACCAGTATTTACTCATCCAGACTTTCCGATTCATATTTGTCATTTGAAGAAGTCTTTGTATGGTTTGACGTAGGCACCAAGGGCTTGGTTTCACATATTTAGTTCTTTTCTCCTTCAGTATGGTTTTACTAAGTCAAAGAATGATCATTTTATGTTTATCTACATCACTGACACATATATGATGATTTTACTACTATATGTAGATGATATTCTTTTGACAGGAAGTTCTGATATTTTGCTTAATAATCTAATTCAAGCCTTGAGTACGGAATTTGCTATAAAAGTATTAGGGGATTTACATTTTTTTCTTGGAATTGAAGCTACAAGGACTTCAGATGCTATTTTTCTTACTCAACAAAAGTATACTTTAGAACTGTTAGTTAAAGCAAATATGATGGATTGCAAGCCTTGTGACACTCCTGTTGCAAAGGCTAAGAGATGTTATGTTCATGATGGTGTGTTGTTATCTGATCCTCTTATTTACAGAACAATAGTTGGTGGTCTTCAATATCTGACTCATACCAGGCCTGATATATGTTTTGCTGTAAACCATGTTTCACAATTCATGCATACCCCAACAAATCAACATCTTCTTCTTGTAAAGAGAATTTTAAGATACTTGAAGGGTACTTTAGGTACTGGTATTACTTTACAGAGAGGGAATATTCATTCTTTAACTGCATATAGTGATTCTGATTGGGCTGGCTGTCCAGACACAAGAAGGTCTACATCTGGCTATGTGGTTTTTATGGGTAACTCTGTTGTTTCTTGGTCTTCAAAGAAACAACAAACTGTTTCAAGAAGTTCAGCTGAAGCTGAATACAAGTGTTTAACTGTTGCAACTGCTGAGTTACGATGGCTTACTTATGTGCTCACAGAGTTGAATGTTTCTGTTGCTTATCCTTTGCAATTGTTGTGTGATAATCAAAGTGCAATTTGTTTAGCCTCTAATCCAGTCTTTCATGCCAGGACAAAGCATGTGGAGATAGACTATCATACTGTCAGAGAGCTGGTGGAGGAAGGAGTTATTAATGTTAGTCATGTTGCAACTGAAGAGCAGCTAGCTGATGTGATGACTAAAGGCTTATGCTATCCTACTTTCTCAAGACTTCTGCTCAAAATAGTACAATCTTCTTCAGCTGTTTTTACAGATATTTCAGATTAGTTTCACCTGCTTGTGTGTCATGTCAGACTGGCTCTTATTGAGTGTCTGTTGGTTCTATCTCAGATTGGCTCTTGTTGAGCATCTGTTCTTTTCTCACACTGGCCCTTGTTGTGTGTGTTGTTTGTCTTTGTTTTTTGGACTTTTTGTTGCCATTTGTTACAGTGTCTGCTTGTAACAATTGAGGAGGGTGTATTAGGAAAAAGTGATGTGTAGTCAAGTCTTCATTGACTTGACTCTGTCTGTCTGTCTATATTAATACCTCTCCTCTTTGTCTGTGTAAACAACTAATCATAACTCTATAATAACATTACCTTCACATATTTCATATCCTTTCAGTAAGTTTACCGATCAATGTGAACAGGCTGTGTAGAAACTAGACAGGCGGAGTTCTACAGATTACAGTTCCAAGCACTTTTGTGCGGAAAACATCATCCAGGACATGTGACATGCCATACAAAATTACATATGCTGATTTGCCGGCGTGACCCAATGGTATAAAAAAAAGGGGGGGTTACATGTATAGAGAGATAACTCAGATGAAGCAGCTCTTCTCTCCCTTCTGAATCTGCATGAGGTATATTGTTTATATTGAACCATCTCTGATCTTTAGTTTGCTTTATTTGTTTGCTTTTCTAGTTTCTTTTACTACTATCATATATTTTATCTACCGAGTAATTTATAAAAACTTATTTAACCTATAAAGCATTAATAAAAGCTTGTAATGTGTTGGATCCACAGTTAATATGCAACTCGCGCACTGCAATGTACTCGTCTCTAAAGCTAGATTCATCGGATGAGCAACCTATTATTATTAGAAAGGAAACAAAGACAAAGGAATTAAGATACTGGACAGCTGATTTGCCTCGAGATGTGTTGCCTTTAATTGGGCCGACGGGAGTCCTTTCTATGACCATTTTTCTGTAAAATGTAGACTAACACAAATTTGCAATTTGATAAAAAGATTTTGGTAGTTTGCACTTGATAATACCAAAATATCCATCCCTTTTAATCCAATTACCATAACTCCTTATGTATCCTATTTTTATAGGGGTATAATTGGTAACCAAACTTTACTATAACATATGTAAAAATACGTGCCTTGGAATTTTATAAATTTTATCTCGTTGGAAAGGTTTTGAAAAAATCTACTCAACGGGTACAAATAACAATATCAAATTTAGAGTTTTTACGAAAAATTTGGAGGTGCTTATCATTTTAGACACAATTTTAGAAAATTAAATGTATATCCATTATACAAATCACCACAAAGGATACATAATGTGTACTTTTTTGTAGCCATATTTTGGGTCATGCATCAACTAATTTTTCGTTGCAACTAATAAAACGATGTACTCCCTCCGTTTCAAGAAAAGTGATACTTTCACTTTAGGCACAATTCTCGAAAATTGAATGCATAACCACTATGCAAACCACCGCAAAGGATATATAACACATTATGCAGCCATATTTTGGTTTATGCATCGACAAATTTTCCGTTTCAGAAAAAGTGATACTTTCATTCCGTTTCAGAAAAAGTGATACCTTTTCTTTTTCATTTTGGCGTATTTTTAGGAAAAAATAAAATTGTAAAAGTATCTATTTTTCTGAAACAGAGGTAGTATATGCTTAAAAATATCATTCCAAAAAAAGAAGAAGAAGATGCGTAACGAATTATGGAGCCACCACAAAGGATGCATAACAGTTTATACAGTCGTATTTTGGTTCATGCATCCACTAATTTGGTTATGCAACCACTAAAACGATGTATATGCCTCAAAAATAACATTACGACAAAAAAAGGGATGTATAACGCGCTATGCAATCAGGAGTGTTTCGTTTTTCTTCGGTCGGCCCTCCCCATCGTGGCAGCGGTGTTCTAGTATTTCTTGTGCAGTTTTAATTCTCGCTTTCTTCGGGTTCTTTTTTGTTTTGTTTTGTTGTTTTTCTTTTTCACTTGGGACAGTAAAGGATGCCTTAATCATGCCATCTTTCACTTTACCCATCACGAGGAGGCAGTAGAGGTGGATGGTCAGAGATATAATCAAAGTTGTGCCTTCTAAATTCAGATGAAGTGAAATCAAGACCAAGCAAACAAAATTCATACAAAACGAAACTTGTAATCACCAATGGTATTGTGACCCTTGCATCCACAGCTGTTCGTTATTACCGATGTAGAAATTAGCAGTGTCTTTGTTGTCGACCAAGGTGCAGAACCTATTTAGATGCAACTTCTCTGCCCATGTCGTTTTTCCTATCCTTGGCATGCATATTCGCAAATCGCAGCATTTTTGCCTACTAATAATTAATAGTTATAAAATATTACATAGTTACTGTGTTTGTCATAATTGGACGGAATAATTATTCTGAGACGTGATTTTCTAGAAATGAACACCAAGCTTCAATACCGCCAGTGTTGATGCTGCAACAACAGTTGTGAATAAGCTACCGGTGAATTAGGCAACGTTGGAGCTTCAATTTTCCACATTGCTTTTGCTGCTGCTGGTGGTGGCGGCAGTTCTTTAACAAAAACTGCGGGTTTCATACCGTACCTACAAAAACATCCAGCACTAATAAAGTACTAAACACATATGATACAGTTTTTTTCTTTCCTAGTCATCATTCTGTTAGACTTTTTATGCAAAATCTCCTCTTAAATTTTTTCGTGAATTGACAGAATTATGATGATGCAGCGCATGGTAATAGGAATCTAGGGACACAAAATTGCTGACCTTTTTCTGATTAATATGAATGCATCGCAAAATATAGAAGGTTTGCATAGCGGATCAGTTTAATGGGATGAACCCTGTCTAGAGCTTTATTTTTCTCATTTTTTTCTTTTCTTTGCACTTAAATGTTGGTTGTTTATTTTCAAATACACTTCTAGTTATTCTTTGTTGAGGATAGAGAGACATGGGTTTCTTGGCATCAGACTGCTATTTTAGGACATGCATGCATCCTTTTCTTTTGAATTCATTAATCAAAGGCATTCTGATATTTCCCCAAAACACAAGACAATCATGTGCTTGGGGTGTCATTAAGGACTGTTTGATACTAGAGTTCCAAATCATGATCAGCTGACTGGATGGGGATTGTAGACAAAACAATATATCACATATAATGAATTATCAAAACTTGTAAATAATAAATAAATTACATTGAAATTTCAATCAAAGTGTCACTACAAATTTCTTAATACTAACTCCAGTTACAACACTAATAAAAAAAACTGCTTCAAAAAAAGAACTAATAAACAAAACCTAACGTAGGAACAACCAGTGCCGCAACTAATTCAAGAAGAAGACTGTTGGAACAAAATTTAGATGCAGAAGATGTAGGAGGCAAAGACCAAGTAGGCGACATGTTAACAGTTTTGGCTTCCCCTCCTGCCTCGGTAGAAGTTGGTGACGAAGCTGCTGCGCCTCCGGTCGATGAATCACATGACATGGTTTGGTCTTCTCTAGGTTCCATGTAGGGTATGGCGATATAGCCATTGGGGCCATAGTCGGACCGCCAATACCTAAGATACGCTGAATCATAAGCTAGAATATCAACCTTGAGGCCATTCCTACAGTCAACAGGATTGCCACTGATGAAATACTGGTGTCCATCTTTTGTTATTGGAACTGTGTCGTCCCCAGTGTTGTAGGTGGCAAGTGGAGATGTTGGATTACATGATTTGAAATCACAATAAGTGACTTCTAAGACATTAGTAATGTTGGGATCATAAACAAAGCGAAGACTGTCATCACCAACTAAAAAGGCTGGTCTCGCAGCCCAGTGAGCATAATCAAATTGAGCCTGACCGGACCAACCAGCAGAATCACCAACATTCCAAACAACAGCATTCACCATTAAAGGAACCGCGACAGCCAAAAGTACAAAGGAAAACAAGAACTTGCTGTTGAAACCCATGACTACGAAATAAAGAAGAAGCTGAATTATCTCCAAATAATCAGAGAGGTGAAAAGATATTGTGTGTGGAGACGTAAGATAGGCCAACAGGGGTATATATAGGGTTTGGTTTTGTGATGACTTGTGATACTCTAAACGGATTCAGATTTCTAGTTCTGCTAAAAATAGGATCACAGAGCTTGGTTTAGGAATATATTGTTGTACTCGAATAAAGAATTCTAGTTGTAGTAGGAATCATAGGAATATGATCGTAAGAAAGAAAGGTACTCTGCAACCCGTTAACAAGGCGGGTCAGCTTTAATAATGTAAACAAGTGTTTGAATTTGGACGGAGAGCCTTGCACTAGGAATAATAGCAAAGTCTACACCGGATGCTTGAATCAGATAATCATAATTAGTCCATTTGCACAAATTTAATACTGATATAGCAAAATATACATCTCTGGTGACACAAAATTGCACTCCTTTTTCTGATCAACTAGTAATACGAGTCCCTAGCTAACTAGATTGCAAAATATACAAGGTTTGGATCTATATCGACGGGAACTTTACGTTGATGAGAGAAATTTAAGAGAGAATCAGCAATGCTTTTAGCATTGTTTAAGTACATAGTGAAAGATTCAGTCACTTCAAAATCATTCTTGGTTTTGTATTCGTTGCTCTTTCTAATGCAGTTGTCATTTGGTTTCATGCTAGTTAATGATAATTTGTCGATCAATTGTACAAGGTTCTGATTGTCCCGCGTTAAGTTGTCTTTGACTGATTTTCTTCTGAATGTCCATTGCCCTGTATTCCAATTGAAGCTGTACAATGGTAGGAAGCGATGGCCATAAACAGAAATGAATTCTAGAGCTGACAAAATGAAATCAAATTCTTCGCTCGACATGTAATATGGGAAGCTGATTCTTGTCCATCCCGGTTTTATACCAAGGTAACCCTGCAGATGAAAGGGAACACAACATTATCAAATGATAGACAAGATGTGCATATACACAAGGCCGATCGGGAAAAAAAGAAGAAGCAGCAATGCACATATATATGTGTTATGCGTAGATATACCTAAAAACGCAGTTAGATATACCTTCTGAATGGTTGCACGAAACGAAAGGGAGAGATTCTCATCCACACCAAGCAAATGATGACCGTAGGGACCAGCACAGGCACACCCACCTCGAGCCTGAATGCCGAAAAGGTCGTTGAGAAGCTTCGCAACGAAAGGTCCATGTAAAGGCTTCCCTGACTTTCTTGACATGTAAAGGCTTCTTTTCCTTTCATCAACAACTTCAGTAGTGGTGTGTTGGTATTTCAATTTATCTACTAAAGAAGATGTAGAATTGATAGTTTTCGGGCAAACTAGAAAAGAAAGGATGGCTAGTCTTGTGACCTTAGTATTCCCTAGTATCCATATGTTTGGATTTGGGAGGAGTCTCTCTAGAACTTTCTCTACGTAAAATTGCTCCTTGCTTTCAATCACACTGTACCCAATGTACTCTTTAACCCAAAATGCCAATGATGCTCTTATCTTTTGAATGATTGGCGGTGTACCGGCATCCTCTCTTTCTTCAATATCATCGTAGTATAATGTGTCCTGCATTTATCGAGCATAATATTATAGCATGCGCAAGTGCATTAATTATTAATGTACAACATTGTTAAGCACTGCTTGGGGTTTTATAAATATTACCTTTGCGTCGAAGTTATTGACATAAGTGACAGTTCCTCCTCCACAAGTTGAAGGGGGAGAAGATCGCAGATCATATAAGGCCTTGTTCATCATGAGAATTCCTGGCGTTCCAGGACCACCAAGGAACTTATGCGGACTTAAGAAAATAGCATCGTACCCATCCATCTTGCCAGAATGCATGTCGATCTCCACATAGGAAGCACTGTATCAAAGACAAGACAGTGAAAGTTAATACTATTAGCCGATCAAAAAGAAAATAACGAGCAGGTATACCAACGCACCTTGCAGCAAAGTCAAAGCATGCAAATGCACCATAACTGTGAAGCAGACATGAAATGGCACGCGTATCGACTACTATGCCAGTGACATTACTACAAGCCGAGAATGAACCTAACATCGGACGGTTTTCGGACTTAAATCTCTCGAGCTGAATTCTCAAACTCTCCATGTCTACCAATCCATCGTCATCTAACCCTATTTCTATAACTTCCGCTATACTTTGACGCCACGAAAGGATGTTCGAATGATGCTCATATGGCCCTACGAAAACTACCCATCTTTCTTCATTCGTCATAACTTGGCTCTGAATAATTCTATCTCTGAGAATTGATGGAACCCAAATGCCCATTACTTCTTGTAATCTCTTAATTGCTGCAGTGGTTCCCGATCCACAGAAAAGCATCGCATCATTTAAACTTCCACCCAAGCATTTTTTTATGTACTCTGTTGCTTCCTGCACCATTTTACTCGTTTTTCTCCCCACGTAACTATCACTTGTATGTGTGTTTCCTGCTCAATAAAGTAACTATAGAATTAGCGAAATACTTAATATATCGCCACAAATGTTATCTAAAGAAATGCTTGTTGACTGTGAAAATCGAAGTCCCCAATTACACATGAATTTAACGAACAACTAAAAATGTCCCAAAATATTTCTAATTTTTTTGGAATTTCTCCCGGTGGGTGGGTTTTGTAGGAGTCAATTTTGTGAAGCTACCAAATATTTGGCTCACGAAGTTCCACCTCATAATATATCCCTTGTCTATATGACCCATATCCAACCAACAAAAATACTAATAATTTAAGCATTTAATACTTGGTTGACATACCGAACCAAGCAGTACATTTCTGTGGTTATAATTTAAGCATTTAATACTTGGTTGACATACCGAACCTAGCAGTACATTTCTGTGGTTATCATCTGGAAAGACTTGAAGAATCCAAAATGTGTAAAAATGAAACTGCAAAAAGTTTTGTTTTCTAGGCTATGGATGGATTAGAGCAACTGAACATGTGAAATATGGATGCGAAAATAGATAAAAGAAGGAAGAGTTGTAGTTACCATAAAATGGGAGAACATTCTGAATGATGTAATTTTCAATGTAGTGAAGAGATCTTCCGGAAGCAGTATGATCCGCATAAACTAGTTTCCTTTTCCCAAAAGGTGTGTCAATTTGTAAATCATCTCCGATCACTTGTGACCTTAACCATATCAACTTGTTCTCATTTTCATCATCATCTGCTACTTTCTTCTCTTTATCAGTATGATAATGATTGTTGTCGCCGCCGCTGTCTTGCGAGCTTGAGTCGAATGTCTGACCAGTATACATGACCATAATTCCAAAATCAAACTTTTTTTATTTTTTTATTGGTATAAATGAATGGAAGAAGAAGAAGAAGAAGAAGAAGACACTGAAGAAGTTCAAACAAATGAAGGCATTATTTATAGTGACAAGTCATGTGATCTTGTAGCTTGGTCATGGTCAATGGTCAGCTGAAGATTGGGTTCTTTTGTACGCGCAAAGCGGCAAAACAAGTGGCCGCATCATATTATTTGTATTCCAAAACTGAGGGACAAGAATTAGTTTGCTGAACCAGTTTGTAATTACCACTAGTCTGCTACTACAAAAATTTCGAACACAGTTTTCAAGTTAGCACTGTGTACATGCTTTGAAGAAGAAATGTAATTTTTGTTGACAAATTATTAAGCTAGAGTCTAGAGTTTCTATTTTGACAGGGTTCTTGGTTAGCTATGTGCCTGCGTCAGTGTGCTTTTGAATCTTTATATTTTTATTGGTCGAACACACGTATATCCGTTGACATTTGACATGGTACATACCATAATAATCTGATAGCAAGTTGATTAGTCTACTTAGCTATGTGCGTGCGTCAGTGGTTTAAATGATATTAATTGGATCAAAATGACATGCTGCGTGTATTACACATCTGGTCAATGTGTAATATTTTTATCAAAATGACATGCTGTAGGTGTAACAGTAAAATTTGTTAGTCGTTTAGAGTTGACATATAAATCATGATAAGGGGAATCTAGATGGGCTTGAGCCTAGTTGAGCCTAAAAAGATACATTTTCGTCCGATCCAAGACGGGAGGGTGTTTCATGCATGACTTGACTTCAACTTAAGTATGAAGCTAAAACTCAAGAACGAAACATATGGCTGAGGCTAGACGGATAATCTTGGCTCAAAAAGAACCGAAGAAGTGCGAGATAAATGTAGTTAGCAAAGTAATTTTAAGATGAATTAGCTATTCTTTCAAGCACCACAAACATCTCAATATCTCATATTGAAATCAGAAGATTTTAAAACGGACGTGAATCATCCTTGTGATGATGTTATGCATCGTATTCATCCTTGGATTAGATTTACTTTCCATCCGTATAAGCCTGTCTGGAGCTAACACCTTGTTCCACCTTAAACAGATATAGTCCCCTGCAAAGCACATCATGAGATTCAAATGCAATCCCATACGGCATTGGTTACTATTTCTTCCCTCATTTTGGAAAGAATTTTTGCTCACTGCGAGCGATTTTTATCTGGCAGCATCACAACCTACCCTTGTCAAATAAATAAATTAAATATCTTGATTAAATGTGGTTCATATTTTAAAATGGTTATGATACTGCTAAATCAAATAATAACTCTTGTACACGCGTGAGCCAAAAAAAATCAACTAATTCTCAGCTGAACTCCATTACAGTGGCGGAACCATGTGTGGAATAATAATTACAAATTAGATTTCCATTTTTTGTATTTTAAATTTAGTCTTATCTAATATCTAAGCCTCAGTCCACCCATTTATTTTTATACTTACGTAACATAACTTAGCTCACTGTTTATATTGCTTAGTTCCCCCAATTTCTATTATTTGTATCACACCTCTAATTCTCTACATGGATATATAAGAAGCCTTCGATATAAGAATTTGTGTGGGATTAATCTTCCCCCTAAAGGCCTTGACAAAATAAGCTCTTACGTTCAACGGTGATGAAATCCTCGCTTCCTATTGGCCGAAATAGGCGTTTTCTAATGTAGAATTTATGGTGAGGACACTTGGCATAACTCTATTGGTCAGAATATTGAAAATAGGTTTACACTCTGTTTACATCAAGTATTTAACTCTCCGTTAGTAACGTCGTCGACAAAAAGGAAGGTGGACAACACTTCCGTCATAGTTTTAACCTAATTTATTTCTTTACACCGTGTTTACACCAAATACTTAACTGTACGGTTAGTAACACCGTCTTAGGTGGACAATACTTCCGTCAAACCATGGAAAATTTTCCATCCAAACTCTTACTACAATGGAATTTTTTTCCCATCGAAACAAAACCAACCTATATACGCCGCGGGATTATTTTCTTATACTTTCATATGGTCTCTTTTCCAATTGGCTTCCAATCCCTCTTTTTAGGAATTTTTTTTCTTGATTCTTCCTGTTTCCTTTGTCTGTATGATTTTTCTGTTGATGCTTGCTGGACTCTCTCGAATATTATGAAGATTGAATATGGAGAATGGAAGATCAGAAACATTGTTACCAAAATATATAGGTTTGCCATATGAAGATTTTGAACTTGATGTCGTGAATCAGTGAATCAATGATGGAAAAATAGTGTGTTAAGAGTTTTAAGAAGAAAACGAAGAATGGGTTTGTGTTTCCGAGTTGGAATTTTGGTAGAGCTTTGTCGAAAAATCAGGGAAGAGGGAGCCATTGGAGATGTGAGTTGTTTCCGTTGAGATGGATAGAGGGAATTGAAGGGATGATTTAGAATTCCGATGAGTAGAAAGTATGGGTTTGTGTTCAGTGTGAAATTCCTCCAGGGAAGGAGATACAATGGGCTTAGCTTAGACATCAATATCAAGTGCATGCCTCTTCACTTCTAGAAACACGCCCATCAAGTGCTCGACAGAGGTCCTCAGCCAGTTCAGCCCTAGCTTTGTGAAGCTGCTAGCCATAGTTTTTTAATTGAAGAGTGGACGAAGCAAAGAATACTTCGACATAGATGATGAAGATTATTCCTCGACGTGAGGTAATTTTTTCCCCTACACATTTTTTTCTTCTTGATTCTTTCTTTTGTTGTTCCATTGTCGTTCCATGTATGGGTATATTTGTTGTGTTTCCACAACAACGAACACTCAAAATCAGAAGAATTAAGAGAAATCTGGTTCAAAACCAGCCTGAGAGAGAAGAAGAAAACTAAATTACTATCTCACTCAATTCATAGCCGCCTCAGGTGTTTTCCTTACACTTTTATTGGTTCAACCCTAATCAAAAGCAACTAACTACAAACGGACACATGTCCTGATCGTAACGGCTAATCAACAACTACCCTTATTCTTACTAAAGCACTCTGCTGTTTTTACTAACGGCACACCTCACACAGAATTAGACAGACACATGACAATACCCCCCCGAGAAAATAATCCTTGTCCTCAAGGATTGAAGTGTGGGAAATGAGAAGAGATATGAGAAGCGTCCTCCCAAGTAGCTTCATCTGATGTTGTGTTAGACCAGTGGATCAAAAGCTGATGGACTGAGTGAGTGCCTCTGGTGATGGTGCGTCTATCTAGAACTGCAATTGGTGTAACCAGCACCTAGCCATCATTATCAACCAATGAGAGTGTTGGATAAGGAATGTGAGTGACTCCAATGCGTTGCTTCAATTGTGAGACATGGAAAACAGGATGTATGCGAGCCTCTGGCGGTAGCTGAAACTTGTAAGTGACTGAGCCAATTTTCTGGGTTATGGCAAAAGGTCCATAGTATTTGGATGACAGTTTAAAATTCTTCCGAAGAGAAACAGAAGTTTGTCTATAGGGTTGGAGTTTGAGGTATACCAGGTCACCCTCTAAAAAGACTCTGTCAGATCTTTTCTTGTCAGCAAAAAATTTCATGCGCTCTTGAGCCTTGGACAATGCCTCCTTGAGAAGATGCAACATTTCAGCTCTTGAAAGGAGACATTTTTAAGCTGGTGTGGAAGCTGGTGTTATACCACCACTCGGCTAAGTCTAATCACTGCACCCACTGCTTTGGTTGATGTCCAGTCATGCACCTAAGGTAATTTTCAAGGCATGCATTTACTCTCTCTGTCTGTCCATCAGTCTGAGGATGGTAGGCTGTACTAAGTTTGAGTTCAGAGCCTAGCTTCAACAATTCTTGCCAAAAAGAGCTTGTGAAGACCTTGTCCCTGTCTGACACAGTGGAGGCAGGCAGACCATGTAATCTAAAGATATTGTGCATGAATGCCTTTGCTACTGGAGAAGCAGTGTAAGGGTGTTGTAATGGGATGAAATGGCTATACTTGGTTATCCTATCTACCACTACCAGTATGACATCTTTTCTTTCACTCTTGGGTAGCCCTTCAATGAAATCAAGACTGATGTGTTTCCATGCCTGTTCAGGTAATGGAAGAGGTTGCAGCAATCCAGCAGGTAGTGTATGTTCTCCTTTATTTCTTTGACAAATATCACAAGTGGTGACCAGAGAAAAAACCTCTTGCTTCATTTTAGGCCAGAAAAAATGAGCTTTTCCTCTAATGTAAGTAGCTTGCATTCCAGAGTGACCCCCAACAACAGATGCATGAATGGAATGCAGGATTGTGTCTCTAACATTATTGCTGCTACCGATATACAATCTAGATTTATATCTTAGCACTTCCTCCTGGTAAGTATAATGTTGAATGGATGTAGGAGAGATAAGTAGCTGAGAGATAAGGTGTTGAGCTTTAGTCTCACCTGTATAGCTAGAAATGACCTCTTGCATCCAAATAGTTTTAGAAAGATCCAAAGTGTTGACTGTAGCCTCATTGTGTGGTCTCCTTTAAAGTGCATCAGCTACTTTGTTCTCAACCCATTTTTTATATTGAATATCATAATCAAATCCAAGCAGTTTCATTAGCCATTTCTGTTGTAAGCCAGTGTGTATTTTATTCTCTAAAAAGTATTTGATGCTCTCATGGTCAGTCTTGATGGTGAAGTGGTGACCTTGCAAGTAGTGTCTCCACTTGGTAACAGCTGAACCCACAACCATTAGTTCCTTCTCATATGTTGATAAACCCATTGCTCTAGGGCCTAAGGGTTTACTGAAAAAAGCAATTGGCTTGCCTGCTTGCATGAGAATAGCTCCTAGCCATGTAGCACAAGCATCTGTTTCTAAGATAAATGGTTTTGAAAAATCTGGAAGGGCCAACAGTGGAGTGGTAGTCATTGCAGCTTTCAGTGTGTTGAAGGCCTGTGTAGCTGATTCATTCCATAGAAAATAATCCTTCTTCAATAACTCAGTAAGAGGTTTACTAATAATTCTATAGTTTCTCACAAATTTTCTGTAATATCCTGTGAGTCCCAAAAATCCTCTGAGTTCCTTGATGTTTGTTGGTGTATGCCAAGTAGTCATTGCAACAACTTTAGCAGGATCAGTAGCCACTCCTTGTGCAGTAATTATATGACCCAAATACTCCAATTCTGATTGAGAAAAACAACATTTGGAGATTTTTGCATACAACAGATGTTGTCTAAGGAGAGAAAGAGTAATCTGTAGGTGTTGTGCATGAGTTTACAAGTCAGGGCTATAGACCAAGATGTCATCAAAGAAGACCAAAATGAATTTTCTCAAATGGGGTTAAAAAAATTCATTCATCAAAGCCTGGAAGGTTGCAGGAGCATTTGTAAGGACAAATGGCATAACAGTGAACTCATAGTGTCCCAGATGAGTTCTGAAAGCTGTTTTGTATATATCGTGAAGTTTAACTCTAATTCGATGATAACCTGATCTTAAATCAATTCTTGTAAAGACACAAGCACCATGTAATTTATCTAAGAGTTCATCAATGATTGGTATAGGAAACTTATCTTTAATGGTGATGCTGTTGAGCTTCCTGTAATCCACACAAAACCTCCAACTATTGTCCTTCTTCTTGACTAAGAGAATTGGAGAGGCAAAAGGACTATGGCTTGGCTGAATTACTCCAGTTTGTAACATTTCTTTCACTAGATACTCAATAACAGATTTTTGCACATAGGGACATTTATATGGTCTTTGGTTAATGGGTGTTGAATTTGGTTGGAGGGGAATGGAATGATCCAGTGATCTATGTGGAGGTAATTGAGTAGGCTCAGAAAAAACATCTTGAAAGTCTTTGAGAACATCATCAATAACAGGAGGAATAGGTGATGGAGACTTAACTTCAGTGACAGAGAATAAGTGTCCCACAATGCCATGTGAATTGTTGTTGAAAAATTGTTGGAATCCTTTGCTGCCCATCATCATTAGAGAAGGAGGTTTATGAGCCCCAACAAGTGTAATTTGTTCTCCCTGATATAAGAAGGATATACTCAATGTACACAAATTGAATATGATGTCACCTAAACCTCTCAGCCAATCTGCTCCAAGTACCACATCACAACCACCCAAAGCAATTAATATCAAATCCCCCTTGAGCTGATAATCCTGCATTGTCCATTGTAAGGATTTACAAACACCAGAGCTCACTGTATGTTCTCCATTTGCTACTGTAACTAGCAAGTTAGGAGTTGGAAGAATACAACACCCAAGAGATTTAGCCAAATCTGAGTCAATGAAACTGTGTGTGCTACCAGTATCAATGAAAATAGAGATTTGTTGTTTGTTAATGAAGCCTGGAATTCGAATTGTATCTCCAATAAAGTTACATATAAGAGCATTAAGTGAGATTTCCATATCACTTTCCACTGTTGGAGTGTCATCAGTATCAGTAACCTCTTCTGCTTGTGCACTAGTTTCTGCCTCCTCTTATGTGGCTACAATCAAGAATAATTGTTGTTTTTTGCAAAAATGTCCTGGTCGATAAACCTCATCACAATTAAAACACATCCCCTGAGATTTGCGTTTTTGCATTTGTTCAGGTGTTAGTCGACGAATGGGAAGTGGATTGGAACTAGGAGATTAAGGAGGAATGGATGGTAATGGGAGTAAGGGTGGGAGGGTGATAGGTTTTGGAGAAAAATTCGAAGTGTTGGATGGTCTATTATTTTGGAAAAACTTATTTGAGCCTCTCCCTGGCTTTTGTTGGGTATTGATGGTTTGCTCTTGCATCCTAGCAAGTGAAAAATCTTGCATTAGGGTAGTGGGATTGAACATACTGACATCATGCTTAATGTCATCTTTTAAACCTCCAATAAAACTCATCACATAATAATGTTCAGTAAGCATAGGAAATTGACGGAACAACAGAGCTTTGAGATTTTCGAATTGTTCAAAATACTCATTTACTGTAGTAATTTGAGATAACTTACTGAATATGCCCAAGATGTTGTCATTAGCAGGATTTTCGGATCTAATACAGGCGTGCTCAGCTAGTTCATACCAGGAAGTAATAGAGCTAGTTGTTTGGAGATTCGTTAACTATCTATCTTCCTTTCCGTCTAAGTGCATCGCCGCCATGGTAACCTTCTGATGCTCATCTCTGATATTGTTGAGTAGGAAGTATCTGTCACATTTTTGAATCCACCCTTTTGGGTTCTCTCCGTCAAACCTTGGGAAATCTAATTTCGTCATTCGATAGATGTTATTGGGTTCACGACCTCCTTGCTGAAAGTTGAACATCGCACCATTGTGGTGCGAAAAGTTCGAGTGAGAAGTTTCTGCTTCTGGTTCTACATGTTCACCAGTTTTCTTGCCTGTAAATTCTCCATATATTTGAAAAAATCATTCCGAGAGAGCATAGATTCCCTTATCTCTTTATTCTGCGCAGCGAGTTCGATGTTTTGTGAAGAGAGGTCTTCAATTTGTTTACTGAATTTTTCTGAGAATTTATGAGGATCTTCATTCACCTCCTTGATGGTGGGATGATTTGCTCCACCCATGGTGAGGATAGAACGGATCTGAGGCCAATTGTTGTGTTTCCACAACAACGAACACTCAAAATCAGAAGAATTAAGAGAAACCTGGTTCAAAACCAGCCTGACAGAGAGAAGAACAAAACTAAATTACTATCTCATTCAATTCATAGCCGCCTCAGGTGTTTTCCTTACACTTTTATTGGTTCAACCCTAATCAAAAGCAACTAACTAAAAACGGACATGTCCTGATCGTAACGGTTAATCAACAACTACCCTTATTCTTACTAGAGCACTCTGCTGTTATTACTAACGGCACACCTCACACAGAATTAGACAGACCCATGACAATATTAATTTATACTGGATTCTTTTTTTTATCGGCAACATTATACTGGATTCTATTAGAGTTTCTAACTGTAAGTTTTGGTCTCTGAGCTGTGTTTTGATTCCATTATAGATACATGTTTCCTAATGCTAACACTAAGAAACCTTAACGTAGACTTATGTTTATTTATTTTGGGTCTCAATAATAGATGTACTATCAATGATCTTACTTAGAAATTTTTGTTCGCAAGTGATGTATTTTTTACATAGATATTGAGGAAGCTAAGGATCAACAGGGTGGTGCTCTAATGTTACTGTAAATGGTGGTGCTGATATGATCTCGAATGATCAATGGGGTGCTGATATGAATGGGTTGTTGCTGCTCCAGCTGGTGAAGTCTTTTGGTACAATATACTGCTTTTCCCTTTTGTAATTTAATATTATATGAGGAGATATCAATAACATGATATCTTTAAAAAAATTGGTGGTTTGTTTAGTAATAAAAGATGACAGAAAAGTTAACTGTAGCTTTTTAGTTGCTTTTGTTGTGCAGCAGAATTCAAATGATTAGCTGAATTCCATGGATGGAGCAGAGCTGTATATTGGGAACTGAAGCAGATTTCAACACGTCAAGGCTGGAATACTTGAGATGAGACCAGGTTAGTCAACATACTTAACGACCTCCCAATCTTCAACCAATACAACCTCTTAATAGTTATTGGATGTTTTCATTACTCTCCTTTGCATTTAAAGCTTGAATGTGGTTAAGAAAATTGTTAAAATAAAAAAGAATCGACTGTGTTTTCAGTATAGCTAATACCTCATAACAGTTGTGAGAATTTGTCAATGTGGTGATAATAAGTTCTATTTATCATTGGAGATTTCCGAATCTGTGCTTGCTTAGGTTGTGATGCTTAGACTGGATGCAGCGGGTAAAACAACTATTCTCTATAAACTACACATTGGAGAAAGTATTATAGACTGTACCAACAATTGGTGAGCTTCTTTTTTTCGGCAGTAAATTTAAGATGTTGTGTTGTTTGTGTTTAATGTTGTCTATAGCAATTTAAGATGTTATATTGTTTGTGTTTAATGTTTGTCTATAGTTGATGGCCCAATTTAGTTCTGTAAGTATGTTTTTATGTCCAGTAAAACTTAACGTATCTCACATGATTATTATTATTAGATGGTAATTCTTTTCTTATTGAGTTGGAGTTGGACTGTGTTTATTTATTGCTCTACTGATTTTGTGTATGTTCCAATGTCGAAAAGGTTCAGTATAAGAATGTAATTTTCACTGTGTGGGACGTAAGAGGCCAAGAGAAACTAAGGCCACTATGGAAGCATTACTTCAATAATACTGATGGATTGGTAAGAATTCGAAATTGCTCCTATATATCTTTCCTCCCTAGAAGCACAAGCTATGTCGTCTGGAGGTATATAGAAGTCGACATTTTACTTATATTTTCTCCGTTTCTCTAGGTATACAGAAGTAGGCATTCAACAGATTCAATATCTATCGAAATAGTGATGCTGAACAGGTACCTTGAAGTGAAAGGGTCTTAATTGATTTTGTTAAATATCTTAATACTAACTTTATAGGACCTACACTTCTCTCAAATGTTAGTTATTTATTGAGACTTAATTTATGGTGATCCTTGATTGCAAAATCTTTTTTCTGATTTTCATATACATTTTTCTCAAAGTTTTCAGTGAATTGCAGGAACCATTGTGAATTCATTCCACCAGATTTTGATGGGAACTAGAGGCTCGATTCATAGATATGACAAGGTAATTGTTCATTTTGAATTGGTCTGATTATATATTGTGTGTTGGGTACTGAGCTAAGTATCTATTGTTTGTTTTGATCAAAGTATTTTTGTTGTTAGTATTGGGTTAATGTATTGCTTTATGAATTTTGATTTTTATGCGCCAGCTTGGGCTTTGACAAACATCGCTTGGGGACCTTTAGGTAACATTAAAGTTATAACTGAGAGAGGGGCAGTTCCTATTTTATTCAAATTTATGGGTTCCCGAGTGATGATGTTCACGAACAGGTATATATATTTTACTGCATAGAAGAATCAGTTGTTGTTTCTTTTGTGTTAATGATATTTGCATAGTATATTGATATCAGATGATCAGATGACAGGGGCAGGTTGCTAATGATATTTGCTTATACTATTTAAGGCTGTCTGGGCACTTGAAATGTTGGCGGGTGATTCTCTCAAATGTTGGAAGGTATTATTTGGAAAGTGTTAGATATGTGAGTTCATTGAGAGTCGACAGAATTTGGCAGCTCAATATTATCAACAAAAATGGAAGGTGCTTATGATGAACATGGCATAGAGGAAGCAGGAAGGGCATGGTGTAGTTAAGGATGAACCATTTCTTATCTGTAAGTTACAGTTGTATTATGTATTATGTTCTTATTGCTAATAGTTTGTATCCGTGTTGCACAAAGCTTCTCAATAACTTAAACATTGAAGACTATATATCACCACGGCAAAACAAAGTGAGATGTTTTAGATTGAAAAAGAAACATTACAAAATGTTAATGAACCATATAGCAATTGACATGTTTGCAGAATAGTGGGCCGAAAGTATTCTGTACGTTGCAGCCCTTCTTTCGATTCTACTTAGTATATATTCTCAAACTTCTTTGATTCAACATTAATGCTTCTTACAAGTTCAAAACAGGGCACCATTTGCAGGTTCGCAATGTCTCTACAAACTGTGTGGACCCTAGATGAGGACTTATTCCTCGATCTTTTGATATCTTAGGTACAACCTCCAAATATATAAATGCATTCAGCAACTAGGATACACTCACATATGCAATGCTATTTTCTTATAAATTCCATTTGGGCAGCATTGCTTATTTGTTATTATGTCGTGATTACCTGTTGTATATATTGCTCTATGTTTCATGTGGTTGTAAGCTGTTAGATTATACTCTTAGTTTGTTCTATCTAAAGAAAAATTAGTATGTAGCTCTTCTTAAGTATTTTTTTGTTGTCGACTTGAACAGAGCAGGGGTTCCATTTGCTTGAGATCGTTTCAGAGACTGATATGAGAACTGGGATGCTGTTGAGTCACATAGATTTTTTTGCTATTTGGGAGTGGGTAATGGCAAATTTCTGGAAGGCTCACTGGATTGTGATGTGACTATATCAATCCTGTTTATAGTACAGGCAGATTTTGGAATGAAGGTAGCCAACCATTATTTGCTTCATATACATTGTTACTAAGAAAAGATAAAAAAAATCCTGGCCCGATATTGAGTAGCAACCAATTACAACTCTAATTGTTTCCATTTACTCTTTTTGTATTGCACATGGCAATGGATTTGGAGATTTCCAGGCAACAGGTTGTTCTCTATAATGAAGGCCATGCACACTGATCACTTTCGAGATGCACGCTGATCATGGTATTTAGTTTTAGGGAAGGTGAAAGGAAGCTAATGATAGTTTGTAACAGTACACCGTGAGAAAGAATAATGCAGTGAACTTAGCTAATGTTTAATGTAATACTCTGATATTATATCAAAAAAAAATCTTGAAAACGGGTTCTTTGAAGTGAACTTCCATTTTAACTATCTTTTTCACACTAGAAATAGACGGTACATTGTAAGGGGTTGGTTATGCCCGGTGCGTAGCACGGGCACAAATCTAGTTTTTTTCTTATTGCTCAAACATAACAAAAATGGATGCCCACAATTACAAGAACTTGATACCAGAATTTAAAAATCATCCTGAATAATTTCTAACAAAAAAAAAATGACATACAAATAGAATATAAGTTAGCCCCTCCTAGTTGCGCCAATGAGTAAACGGTTTCCAGAAATGTAAATCACTGGCAAAAGGGTTAGATTCCGGATGCCAATCAAAAACATCACATACAATCTCATTCATCTACATGTATATTACCCCAAATTAAAAATCCAGTTTTTGTCCAAAATAAAATCAGACCGGCCGCGGGAAATTCCGTGATTGTTGAGGATCGTCCATTTGCACGTGAATTCCACAACCACCGGAAAAAGCTACCTCACAAAAAGAGTTCCCACTTTAAAAAAGTTGGAATATCTCCGGATGGGTGTTAGGCTCAATTTAAGAGCACATGCAGCGGGGGAAGATTGTCTCACAAAGTTCTACCCTTCATAATGTTTCCTGTGATCCATGCCCAACAAAAATATACTCTTTGGCACTAAATTCTTAAGTTGCATATCAAGTTTTCAACCATACAACACGTTTAATAATGGCCTTCCTAATACTTCGATGCGAATCTAGAAGTAGATTTCTGTTGTTATCAGCTGGAAATGGTTAGACAATGAGATTCGCTGTATTATCACAGTAGATATCTGTTGTTATCAGCTGAAAATGGTTAAACAAGCGATTCTCTATATTATCACCAAGAAACCAAAATGTACGAAACTGCTTTAGTTAATACTTATCTGTTTGCTTTCTTTGGTGTGAAGTGATTATTAGGCTAATCCAAATTAATCTAAGGTTACTGCCCCATTAATTTTTCATCAGGTAGCCATAGTGCATTAGTTAATACTTATAACTTATCTGTTTGCTTTCTTTACGTAAGATTTACATGACAGAAAAAAATTAACAGATAAGATTTACTTATAATTCTCTGTAAACGTTTGCTGTTTTATACTCTAATCTTTTTTTTTACTTTAACTGTTCTCAGTATCCTTGGCCGGCCCTTGCGTCTTCGTCCCTGCATTAATACTTCAACTACCCATAAATTTGCCCTCCTAGTCGGAGCCTTTTCCCTATAAATAAACCCCTTCATTTCAATGACAACAACAAACACAAAAATGGAAGAAAACAGAGGAGAAGAAAATCATTCAAGTAATTCTGCAACATTTCTTTCCAAGGTGGAAAAAATGCAGGGTATCATACATGAGTACTCGGCAGGTAACAATTGTGCTCGTCAAATTGAGAGTCATATGTGTGTGTGTGTATATATATATATATATGGGCAGATTCAACTTATTTTTTATGTAAGCTATTAGGCTTCCGTTGTTTTTTGTGAATGGTGGTTTTAGTTTTGGAATTTTCAGGTGGTTGGGACAAATGCTGGGAACAACGAGTGACACCATGGGATTTGGGTCAGCCAACGCCTGTAGTGCTACAACTTCTTGACAAGGAAACCCTTCCCAAAGGCAGAGTTCTAGTGCCTGGATGTGGGGCTGTGAGTTTCACACTTCTCTTTATAAATTTAGTGTATTACATAATGATACTGGAAAATTGAGTTTTGGAATGTGCCGCCAGTACTGATATATAGTGTGGTGGTTTTACAATTCTGTAACCAACTTATAGTTTGTAAATTCAGATATTTTCTTTCCTTTTATATATTTTGCCACTTACATAATATTCAAACTGGCAGGGACACGACGTGATTGCAATTGCAAACCCTGAACGCTATGTTGTAGGCCTGGATTTATCGGAAAATGCCTTGAAGAGAGCAAGAGAGGTACCGTTTGCATACGGGACAATTAGATATATATGCATGCATGGATTACTGTTCCTAACCTGATAAGCTCCTTTATTCTACTGGTTCTAGTCCGCTATGCACCTTACGATCATGAAATATCACCTGCCTAACCTTCGGCGTAATTTGTCACCAGAAATCTTCCTCATCATCAAATGCAGAATGTTTTGAGTTTGTAGAGGCGGACTTCTTCACTTGGAGTCCAACTGAGAAATTTGACCTCATATTTGATTATACGTAAGTCGATAATTTATCAATTTCTTTCATTCAGTGGATTACTCCATGTTAATTACTGACGTTAATATGGAGCATTATAGGTTTTTCTGTGCGTTTGAACCTCGCATGAGAGCATCTTGGGGAAAACGAATGCATGAGCTGTTGAAACCAGATGGGGAGCTCATAACTCTAATGTGGCCTGTAAGAGCAAGGAGCCATTTATTGCTCATACATAATATATCTGTCTGACTTTGAGTTTTCTCAAATGATAAAATATAGTCAATGAAAATTAGAAACTAAATGCAAATCTGATAAAATCTTGCATGCTTTTAAACTTAACTGTGATTCATTTTATTTTTTTATATTGCAGACTGATGATCGTGATGGAGGTCCACCTTATAAAGTTTCTGTGGCCGAGTAATTTCTGAATTCATTTTTTTACTTTTAGCTCAATGGTTCTCTTCACGTTTATAGCTGGTCGTACCAAGTAAATGAGTGTTTATGGTATCATCTGATTAACTTATGAATATTTACATTTATGTGCAGTTATGAAGAGGTTTTGCATCCCTGGGGATTCAAGGCGACTTCTATAACAGATAATGAACTAGCTCATGTAGGACTACGAAGGGTATGTGATATGATTTGGAGGTGTTTTATGTCTTAGAATGTAAAAGAAATATGATACAATTATTATGACTTCTGATTGCCAAATAGAATTACAGAACTTGTCGTTTTTGCTTTTGCAGGGTTGCGAGAAGCTTGGGAGATGGAAGAGATGTCTTTAAAAAATTCTCAATTATGAATACTCAAAGATAAGAAAGAAAGCTAGTACTCCTATGTATCTATAGTAATATTTCATCTATCTTGGCTCATAAACAAGCGTGTCAGAGAGTGTGTGAGAGAGCTGTGTAAGGTGTAACTTGAGTGTTAGAATATAAATTTCATTTTCTGCTTGCTGTTATATCAGAAATGTTCAGTTTCAATTCTGTTATCTGTAACACCTCTTTTCTCCTCATCTCTATTCTGTCTTAGTGCCTATATAGGGCTCTTTTTTATGTAATCCTTTGTTATCAAGATTGTAATAGAATAAAATCTTTTACTAGTTCTCATCCATCGTTGTAATAGGGCTGTACAGAGCCGATCCTGTGGCACTGTGCGAACTTAATCACAAGGCTTTTTTACGGTCAAAATATAGATGGCATAAACATAACAAGTTATTAGGCAGACCGAGCGAAGCGAGGGATGACTCTATATATGGTGACATTGTGTCAATGTGGGACAAGACTTTTTTTTTCCAATTTCAAGCAAAAAGATTGAATTTGGTGTCCCAAACCTTTTTCAATTAACATTGAAAGGACTAAAGTAACCCTCCACATTTTCAATCACTTCTGAAACTGGCGTAAATATAACAAAAACTGAAGGGTAGTTGGGTAAATTTAGCGTCCAGAAAAAAGGACACGCAGGTTGGAAATCTTTTAATTGTTGAGGGCAGTTTTGTCGAATCCCGGCCACCTCCAAAAATTTCAATCCTTTTTTTTTTTTTCCATTCTTTCTTCTTCTTCTTCCTCCTCTCGATTTCTCCTCTCGATCTCTTCTCGATTTCTCCTCTCTGAACTTCTGGTGATTTTGGTTCAAGTTTGAGAAGATGATTTCGAGTTCGATAACGCAAAGAAAGGATGGGTTTTACCTGAATTGGATGTTGTAGCAGTTAAATGTGATGAACGGAGAGTGTTTTGGTCTGTGTTAGGGTTTGAAATTGAATTAGAATCGAGAGAAAAGGGGAGGCGCTGTTAATGGAGAAAACGAGAGCATATAGAGAGAGAAATCGAGAAGATGAAGAAGAGAGATCTTCCACAGATGGAGAACGAGTTTGTGTTTGTTTCACTTGATTTGGAAGAAGAAACCAGAGAAGAAATTGATGGTGATGTTCTCAGTTGATGAAGAAGATGAAGAGTTTTAGATGAATGTTAGGACAGGGGTTAATGGGTTCTCGAATTCAAGCAATAAAGGTGATGAATTGGGGAAGAACTTTGAGTTCAGTGTTCTGAAATTGTAATTAGGGTTTTAAATTTGATTGAGTTGATGATGGCCGTTGTTGTGAATTGAGTTAGCTGTTGGTCTTGAATTTGAAACAGGAGGAGTTCTTAGAGATGCTGTTGAAGAAATCGTTGTTCAGGTTTGTTTGCTTAAATTTGTTGTTTTAGGGGTTTTTGTTTTGTGTACCCAGGTACTGAATTTAGGTGATTTGTAAATTTGGGTTTACCCGTCTCAAATTCATTGTTTTGTAGTTTATCTGTAGTTCTTGAAGAATGGGTTTGATCTTGGTTAAGCGAGAAGCCTCTGAGCTTATGAATTTTTGGTTATGGATTGCAGGGACGCGTAGTACTGAGTATTTAGTCATTTGGTTTGTGTTGTTGCCGTCGGAGATTCTAAGGTTGCATCGTTTTTAGTATACTTGAATCTTTTGGCGTTGATGAGTCCGCAAATGGAGCTGGAAGAGCAGTAATTGCACTTGGAAGTGTGTTTGATGGTCCAGTAGAAGGTGTAGGTGCTCCTCCCACATGGGGATGGTGGGTTGCTACTAGCATTGGTGACAACTTCTTTTGGGATCTGCTGTACAGGTAAAAATATTATCGTTTAGTTGATAACGAGTTAAGCATGGAAATTTTGCTTCCTTGCTCTTAATCCTCATGTAGTGATGTTAGATCTTCAGTCATATTTTCAAAGGAAGTTATATGTTTTTTCTTGGATGAGTTCAGTGATAATTGAGAAATTGGTTTTTGGCTCATGGTTCCAATGCGTGTTCCTTTTGCATCATAGTCCGTCAGATAGGGAAAGGGTTCATTTCTTGACTGAGACATGTTTACGATTTGTAATTGTGAAAGCGTCTTGAGGTACCCAAGGGAATGAATTCTTGTTCAACATTTCGCTCTCTTCTTAAGGAACTATGCTTTTCACATGTGTATCTATTCAATATTAAACATGCATATCTAAGTTTGGGTGGTTTTAAGTAGTGTCAGTTTTATTACGGAAGTACAATTGGTACTATTCCATTAGCAACTAAGCCAGACCATGCTTATATATAGCTTATTAATCTGTGAGGGACTCGTTCTGTAAATATTTCTTGGCGATATTAGGTGATCTTCTTTTAGTTATGCTATCAATTTTCGGTGAACTGAAACTATCTGGGGTGATCCCTATATTAAGGTTACTGCGACCATCATATCCTATTTGTTTTTACAGTGGCATTTTAATTAACCTATAATATTTTTGTTATTTTCAGTATTAGGAAAGTAACAGATTTGGACTCAATTCATGCAAGTCTTGTGGAAGCTGTGTGAAGAATACGAACGTGATGAAGGTATGTTAGTGTCAATTACTTAACATCTTACTTGCGACGGGATATTATGGAAAAGACTGGACATTACGATGGAGGGAAATTGCAGATTTCGAAGTGTCCTTGGTCAAAATTTTGCATCATCTGAACCTCGTCAAAATTTTGGCCATTTTTATTAGTAAACAAACTTAACTGTCTTTCTTTACAACTGTGTTTGCATTAGTTCCTTGGTAATTGGCTGAAGAAGATGGAGTTGTGATGTGGTGTTGCAATTTCGCTTTACAAATTTACAAGTCCGACTCTGTGTCATTATGGCAGAAATAAATTGTGAGTACAAAATTAGTTTTACGTCAATTTTTTCGGTCGGCCGTCCCACCGTGGCAGCGGTCATCTAGTTTACATTTATAATTGCTTTATACATGTTGTCTAGTTCAACACAAAAAAGGGTCTAAAAAAAGATTGTCGACTAGTTTTTCTAGTATTTACTGTCTATATCCCGGTAAATGACTTCAAGTTCCTCTTGCTTTGAGTTAGTTAACCAATATTTTTGTACCTGAAAGACATATAATAACTAAAGTTATTAGCAAAACAAAAATACAAATGGAAGAGTTAAGAAGATTAATATCAAATATGCATATATATCAAACATGCATATATACCACTCGGAAAATTAGATTGTAATTAATAACAAAATTAAAATTCCATTACTAGTCTTACTAGTCTTACATTTTCATTAAAAAAAACAAAAACTAGATTACCTTGAATCCTTGAAAAAGGAGGGAGGAGGGTGTTGATTGTTAGCTTACATCATTGAATAAGAGTGATTGATTAGTCTTATTGGTCGATCTGTTAACCGAATAGAAGAAGATTAAGAATGGGGTTGGGTTGGTTAGGTTTTGTTTGGGAAGAATTTGGGGATTTTTAAGAAATTTTTCCACAACAGATCGACTGAATAGAGGAAGAAATAATAATAAAAAGAAGACGTGGCCTAATTTACATAAGTGACATAACTGGGCTTAATTTTTGTGCTTGACAAAAGGCCTTGTCCTGAGATGGCCCTTATGCGTCGCACTTCCTGCACACCCTCAGGACCGGCTCTGCGGCTGTATGCCTGTATAAGCTGTCGGGAGCTAACAACTTGTTCCTCCTTAACAGAAATAGGTCTCGTGCAAAGCCCATCATGAAATTTAGATGTAAACCCAATCGGCATTGGTTAGATTCCAAATGCCAATCAAAAACATCGCATACAATCTCATTCTTGTACATGTATACATAGATCACTGCGAATATAATAGCGAAGTTCATAAAGGGAGCTTTGATCAATGAATCCAACCTTTTTACTTCAAAAAAAAAGAAAGGGGAGCTTTGATCGGGTAATCAAAATGCACGAGACGAATTTGGATAAATTAGCCTTTTTGGTACATATATTGCACAAATTTAATACCGATAGTTAGTGACACAAAATTACAACGAATAGATGAGAAATTACAGACCTGTTTCAACAAAGTTTTAGCCTCTTCTTCTTTTTTGTCCGACAGGCCTGCTTTACTAACTTAATGTTGTCGTTTCGTCGACTTCCACATCGATCTCCATTTATCTTGCCGTTAGGAGCACTGAGGCACCCCTTATCACTCTTGTTTACTCCAAAGACGTCACTTTGCATATCTGAGTCCTTTTGTTGGGGTTTGGGGAATCCCCCAACAATTAGAGCTTTGAAGACATTCCTCAGAGGTACCAGTCCTGCTATCCTTTTTCTTTCAGAAACGAAAATGTCTGAACATCTTTCTTTACAAAGAGTTAATCAGTTTGGTTTTCATAATCATTGTATTGTTTCTTCGGTGGGGAGAAGCGGAGGTCTGTGGTTACTTTGGAAAGAAGATATTCACATCAATGTGATCTCTAAATCTTCTAATCTCATTCATGTAACTGTTCACCAAGATGGCTCTAAACATCCTTGGAATCTCTTCTGTATATATGGGCCACCTATTTTAACTCAAAGGGCTAATTTTTGGCGTAATATGACAAGTTACGTTCAAAATTTCGATGGTTGTAAATGCTTTATAGGCGATTTTAATGCTATCTCTTCAAGCAATGAAAATTTTGGTGGTCTTCCAGTTCTGAATTCAAAAATATATTTCTTCAATGATTTTATTCAGCATAATCATCTGATAGATTTGGGATACAAGGGTCCTGCCTATACTTGGACAAATGGTAGAAGATGGATGGGAGAGTTCTTGCTAACCCTGAATGGTGCATTGCCTTTCACCTTGCTGCAGTCCTTCACTTAACTAGAATTGCCAGTGACCACGCTCCCATTATGCTAAATACTTGCAGAAATATCAACAGATCTCCCCCAAACTATAAATTCGAGGCATTATGAATTTCACATCCAGAATTTTTACAAAAAGTGGGAGAATGTTGGTCTCAAGACACTGAAGAAGACATTCTATCTAAGTTGAGGAAATTGGGGTCTTTTCTAACAGATTGGAGTCGGAGGAGAATATGTTGTATCAAGCATAAGATTGTAATTAATCCTTAAAACAAAGCTATTGAGAATACAACCTTGGAGACCTTCTACTGTAAATATAGAAAAAGAGAATTTGGTGGCTGCCCAACTTAATGAATATTTGATTATGGAGGCGACTTACTGGGATCATAGAATGAAGCAGCAACGGGCGAAATTTGGTGATCCTAATAGTAGACATATTCATCTATCGGTTCAACAGAGGAGGCGGAAAAATACAATTAGTCATCTACTGACTCAACCGTACCTGGATAACAGATCAGAATGATATCTCTAGAGAAATCGTACACCACTTTCAATCATTATTTCAAGAACAGTCTTTCTCAGATCCTCCTCAATTCTCTATTCAAGGACATGCAGTTTTAAATATGGATAATGAAGCTTTATGCAGAATTCCAACTATGGAAGAGATTTGGGAAGTGGTTGTTAAGATGGGTTCGTTCACATCTCCGGAGGAAGATGGTTACCCTCCAGTTTTTTATAAGAAATGTTGGGGTACAATTTGTAATGATGTTTTCAATTTAATAAAGAACATCTTTCAATATGCTGAGTTTCCTGAGTTATTGAATCATACTATCATTACCTTGATCCCAAAGTTGAAGAATCCTTCTACACCTTCAGATTATCGCCCTATCTCTCTATGTAATGTCTTATATAAGATTGTTGCGAAAATTTTATCGAATAGGATAAAGCCATATCTAGATGAGTTTATCTCTTGGGCCCAAAGTGCTTTTGTTCCTGGTCGCCAAATTTTGGATAATATCATCATTGCGAAGGAACTTCTTCATTCCATGAAGAATTCAAGAGCTACAAATGGACATTTTGCTCTCAAAGTGGACATGGCGAAGGCATACGATAGAGTTAATTGGAGATTTCTTGGAGATATGTTACATATTATGGGAATATCTGGAACAACGCACTCTCTTATAATGGCTTGTGTTACTACATCGTCCTTCTCCATAAATATCAATGGTTCTCCTCAAGGTTTTTTCAGAAGTGAAAGGGGTATTCGTCCGGGATGTCCCCTATCTCCAACACTCTTCATTATTTGTTCTCAGGGTCTTTCCTTGCTGATGCAGCAATATGAATCCCAGGGCTTATATCAAGTATATAAACTTAATAGTAGGGCTCCTACAATCTCACACTTGATATTTGCAGACAACTTATTCTTCTTTGGGGTTCATTCGAGAGTCAATGTAAACAATCTGAAGAAGCTGTTACAGGAATATGCCGGTATGTCAGGTCAGGTTACAAATTATAATAAATCTTCAATTTATTTTAGTCATGGCATATCAAATTTAAGGAAGCAAACGACCATACAAGATCTTGGGGTTAGAGAAATGACGTCCAAGGACAAATACTTAGGTGTTTACCCTCTCAAGTCTGATTTCAGGATTAGTGGTTATAATTTCCTCATTGACAAGTTTGGTTCTAGATTACCTGGTTGGAGATTTCATTATATTAATACTGCAGCAAGAACATTGCTACTGAAGACTACTCTTTCTTCAGTTCCTATTTTGTTTATGGGTATCTGCTTACTTCCAAAAGGGGTAACAAATGAAATCAATAAGATACAAAGATGCTTTTGGTGGGGACATTCTCCTTATGAGAGGAAACTTCATTTAATTAACTGGTCGAAAGTGTTCCTATCCAAAGAAAATGGGGGTCTTGGTATTAAAAACATAGAGATGATGAACGTAGCTCTAATATGTAAGCTAGCTTGGAGATTTCTGGAAAACCAAGACGCAGTGTGGGTAAAATTACTATCTCCGAATACATTAAAGATGTGTCCTTCTGGTCAGCAAGTACTCCGGAGAAATGCACTGCAGTCTGGAGCAGTTTACTAGAGATTCGTTACATTCATGAAAACAAGATATTTTGGCAAATATCCAATGGGGAAAAGGTGAATATATGGGAAGATCCTTGGTTATCTCGGCATATAGATCACTTAATCACCAGGATGGAGTCTCTCAATGTTAACATTAACAGGGTTTATGACTTGATGATTCCGAATACTAGATCCTAGAATCTAGAATTATTTGATCAAGTATTTCCTCCGGATATAATAGCTTGCATTGTTTCAATTTATCTCAGTTCGGAAGATAATTCAGAAGATACCCTAATTTTGTCGTGCGCGCCTTCAGGTAAATTCTCGACAAAGTCTTGTTATAAACTTTTATTGAGTAACCTTCTTTTTCAGAGATTAGTGCCTTTCCTTGGAAGAGATATTGGTCCCTTTCGTATATTCTTCCGAAGATCCATCTTTTTGTGTGGAAGTTCTTACATAATGGTATTGCAGTGAAAACAAACATCAACAGATTTATCAACAATATCCAAACTTCCTGTACTTTCTGTTCTCAATCTGAAGAATCGGTATCTCATTTATTTTTTTGAATGTGACAAGTCTATGTTGGTCTTCAACCTGGATGGTTTGGGTTTCGATTATATTATTTCTGGAGGCAATGTGCATCAAATTATTTGTAGTTGGTTGGATGAGAACTTAACTCAAGACTTCATTATGAGGATATGCATCTTACGGAATTTGTGGAAAGCTAAGAACGATATTATCTTTTCTCGAGGAAATTTCTCTTCCATCATTATTCTTAAGAAGGCTTCACAGGATTTCAAGCTTTGTATGGAAAATAATCCAGTGCACAACACGGCTAAATCTCCTCGAAGTCAGCAGTGGACTCCTCCTGATTTTCATTATGTTAGCATCAATGTTGACGCGGCGTTTATCCCTAACAATGGAGCAGCAGGTGCTATTGCGCAAGATCATTATGGTAGATTCTTAGGATGTGCTTCTATAACCCTTGATGCTACTTCTTCGTTATTGGCAGAAGCAATGGTTTGCAACCTAGGAATGGAACTGGGAAAGAGGTTCAATTTTAACAAGATAGTGGTGGAAGGAGATGCATCTAATGTTACTGCTGCTGTTTTAGGAGATTTCAGGGAAATCCCTTGGAGCATGCGATCGGTTATACTAAAGATCAAAGATGCTACCGGTTCTTTCATTGATGTTAAATTTGAACATGTACCTAAAAATGCAATCTACTTGGCTCATTCACTGTGCCATTATGCATAACATATAATGTAACAACTGGTGGAATGCAGATTCTCCACCTCTATGTATCTCTTTAAACCTCAATCTTAACGAGGTAGTTTAATAAATTGTCTCTTTTGAGCCCTTTCCCCCTTCAAAAAAAATTAATAATATTTCTTCTTTCATCACATAATATAAGTTCCATCCCTGGCAGGGTGCCTCACATAATATTTCTTCTTTCGTCCTTTTGTTTGTACGTTATGGTTGTTGTATAATTTATCCACCAACCGTCTCAACAATGTTGATATGGCCGAGTTGGTCTAAGGCGCCAGCTTAAGGCGCTGGTCCGAAAGGGCGTGGGTTCAAATCCCACTGTCAACATAAACTTTTTATACAGAGTATCCTTTTTAATTTCTATAATACTTTTGGTTTTAACTCTTTTGTGTTGATTTAACTTTTAATTTCTAAAATGAACGGAAGCTACCACCGCCAATTCAAGAATAGTGTACAACTACGGTTTAGTTATGTAGGAAGATTAGTTTAGACATTTGCTATGTACTGGACATCCGAATCCTAGTGCAGCCTCCAAAACCAGTATTCATCATCAAAGTCAGGGCGGCCCTGAACATAACCCAGACTTGAACAAAAGAAAAGTCATTTGAACAAACCACTGACTCAATCCAGACTCATACTCAAATCTTGATTCATACTTCATTATTCAAAGGAAACATGTGAATAACATTATTCATCATTCATTAATTATTTTATTTTATTCATTATATGTAGTAGAGTTCTTTTTTCTTTTCTTTTTTTGCTCGGTAAAGTTTGATAGATCAATTAGGCATCTGTTTTAGCCCTCACTTCTTTCATCTCAGCTTTGATCGCAGTGGCCAAATGATCATAAGCTTCACTCCAAGCACATTTCATTTCTTCATTCCACTTATCTCCTAATTCTGTTTCCAGAGTCCTCAGCAGTGCTTCCTTGACCACCTAATTATTCATAATTCAATTCAGTCCATTGATGATATAATATCTTAATTAAGCAACTGTATTTGATGATTCACACTAATTAAATATATATATATACTTCGTGTGTACCTCGAATTGGGGATCGATAACACCTTTCTTAACATGGAATGCACCCAAGTACGATAATGTGCTGCCCGCGACAACAACTTCACCTTTCTCTCGTAGTTGCACAGCTGATTCGCAGGTCTAGTTGAAAATCAAAATTATTAACGAAATAAGTATATTTGGAAAAGAGTAAAAAAAAAAATGACGATTTGATAGTGAGGAGCACTAACCATTTTGAAAATCTTCATAGCATGGACTTTCAGCTGAGGGTTGTTATGTGGAACTTCATCTGTATCCTTCAAGAATGAGAACATAAGCTTTGCTTGTGGTGCTATCTCTAAAATACTGTTTGACCAAAGATAAGAGAAAAAATTAACGGTAAAAATTGCGAAAAAGAAATGAACATTAGTACCACCATGCAGATCAAATCCTTCTTGCGAAGTGGATCTCTGCAAATTTTCTTTCGTATCAAAAAAAATAAAAAATAACATTTGTACCACCATGCAGTTTTTGCGAAGTTTAACTTACGTGGTAAAGAAAAGAACACTCAATTCAGGGATTTTTGGCTTCATTAATTCCCATGATTCCTTAACCAAAGCTTCTTGTTTCTCTGTAAAAGTAACAGCCATGGTTGTTTTTTCTCTGTTTGTTTGATCACTTGAGAAAGTATTGATCTATGTTTCTGCTTATCCTTCTCGGTTTTGCCCATACTTGGTGTTATATATAGGAAAAACTTGAGAGACGGAGATTTATTTTTTTATATATATTTTTTTATGACTGTGAATTAAGGTTCTGTGTGTTTTTAATTTATTTAACCAGGAGTATTTCGTGGGATGTCATGCTAAGGACTGGGACGCTAATGGGTTAGTTTGGCATAACCTTTCCCCAATGTTGGATTAGCGTATTTCTCATTTTCATATAGTTATGATAATAAAACTTTAATTATTCGACACTATAGTGGTTTATTTTGTATTTCTTCTGCATTTCGTACGAGTGTTTTTCCACCAGTTAAATCCTATTCATATCTCCAGTCTTTCAGACGCTATATTTCTCATCTCAATCGGATTTTCTGCTTTATCGATATTTAGAGTTTCCAACAGACTTTCCTACAAAATTATAGGTAGGGTGCATATTGTGTATTAAACGAACGGTTGTTACAACAATTTTGTTTCAGTTCATTTTCCCTATGTACCACAATTATAGGTAGGATGCATGTTGCATATGAAATGAATGGCCATTACAGGAAATCTTACTTCCGTTCATTCTTCATGTGTACCGCAAATATGATAGATAAATTACCTTTTTAGTATCAATATAATTTTTCAGTTTTCAAGAAAAAAATAAATTTTATTAAAAATAAAATTGGAAACCACTCTTCCACATGAGTGCAATTCCACCTGAGAGGCCCAGAGAGGGATATACCTAATTGTTAGGATATCTAAACCTTTTCAAGAAATGACTCATTTTGGTGGAGTCATTTTTGGTTTCACAAAGGAAAATTACATCTGGATTTTGAATACTAGTTAAATTACACAAAGTAGTCATAGTCGCAGGGTTGCCGAAGCCCTGGTAATTCCACGATAAGACTCTCATACTAAAGAGATGTGAGTAGAGTCTAGGACGGCTATTGATACTCACACAGGACACAAGACTAAGAAATATAGGGTACAAAATGACCAAACTAATCCAATTATAATTAAGAAACCAACCTAAATTGAAGCAAAGGCAGATATGAGTATTCAGGACAGCACAAGGCGAAGATGACCTAACCATAACAGAGTCTAACCTATATGTGCAATTAGAGTTTTCAACGGTAACTAAAACACACCACACATCTAGTAAATAAGAAAAATAGAATAATTAGGAATTGTGTTTAACACATATCCTAGATAGTAAAAGGGGATGAAAATGAAATACCCAAACAGAACAGGATGTCAACTGTGAAAACAATTAATCAACTCAACAATAAATCGAATACACCATACAACAGAGGAAATGTCAAATTGATTATGGGGAAAAAGATTAAATATCAAGTTTAGGGTCTGAGTGTTCGGATTTTATCTTTTCATATTTCTATAATTTTATAAGTTTAGAAATATTTATCTCTAGGACTCCTTTCATTATCGGTAGATAATTAAGCTATTGGCCGGGAAAGGACTTAAAAAAAGGTGTTATTTCGGGCACGTACTGTTCCGGCTCAACAATTCCAAAAGCGATATTTTGGACTTTTGGCAAGAGTATTATACCTTTTTTACTCTTCACAGTAGACTTTTCACAACGGTTTTGGTCTGATGGGGACTCATAGGATCCAGTTGACTGACCCCATTGTATTGTTGACCGTTGACTGTCTACTGTTGACCAGTCAAGGAAGGGATAGCACTCCCACTGGACACTCGAAAAATGTATTGTTGACCGTTGACTGGGTAGTGTTGACTAATGAAAATGAGTCTAGATGACTAGTCAATATTTCGAATGCACTATTGGTGCACTCCAAAAAATGTTCTTACTGCACTAATCATGCAGTCGTGTATGTCATCATTTCAGGGACATAGACGGTACTTTTACGGTCATTTTTTACCCTTTTGGTCATACTTACCAATTTTGGAATTTCTGTATACGTTGGGGTTATATACCAAATTTCACCTTTTCTTAAGTCACTTTGCGGCAAAAATCTCGATAACTAATTTGCTAAAATTACCGATTATGAAAGTTAGAAAATTTCAAAGCTTGGGAAATGTTTTTCTGGGCTACTTTCATTATCAATATAACCAATGACTTATGATACATCATAAGTATAAAGAAAAACATGAATTTCGACTTATGTTATTCCGAAATTCATGTTATTCCAAGAAAGAATGGCTTGTAAATTAAATGTTATAATAATGAAACATTAAACATTAAAGTATTTTATTTTGTATTTCTTCTGCATTTCATACAAGTGTTTTTCAATCAGTTAAATCATATTCATACCTCCCGATTTTTAGACGCTAGATATCTCATCCCCGATAGCATTTTCTGCTTTATCGATATTTAGAGATTTCAACAGACTTTCCCACGGAATTATAGGTAGGGTGTATGTTGTGCTTCAAATGAATGGTTGTTACAAGAAATTTGTTTCAGTTTATTTTTCCTGTGTACCACAATTATAGGTAGGATGCATGTTGCATATGAAACGAATGGTTGTTACAGGAAATTTACTTCCGTTCATTCTTCCTGTGTACCACAAATATGACAGATAAATTACCTTTATCTTTTTATAAGTTTAGAAAATTTTGTCTTTTCATATTTCTAAAATTTTATAATTTTAGAAAAATCTATTTCTAAGGCTCTTATCATTATCGGTAGATAACTAATTTGCTAAAACTACCGATTATGAAAGTTAGAAAATTTGAGAGTTTGGGAAAATGTTTTTCTGGGATACTTTAATTATCAATATAACAAATGACTTATGATACATCATAATCAAAAAACATGAATTTCCACTTATCTTACTCCAAGAAAGAATGGCTTGTTAATTGAAATTCTTCCTTTTTGATTGGAATTTTTCATTGAGATTTAAATGTCCCCAAAGGGAAAAATATCAAAGCATTTGTTATCATGATCACTTCTAGTAGCCCGTGATCTTCAAAAGAAATGCACTTCTAATAACATTTTTATTGGACGTTAATGGGTTACTTTGGCTAAACCTTTCCCTGGTGTTGGATTAGCGTATTTCTCATTTTCATATTGTTATAGTTATAATAATGAAACTTTATGCAACATTAAAGTAGTTAATTTTGTATTTCTTCTTCATTTCATATGAGTGTTTATCCATCAATTAAATCTTATTCATATCTCTAGTCTTTCAGTCGCTACATTTCTCATCCCCGATAGGATTTTCTGCTTTATCGATATTTAGAGGTTCCAACAGATTTTCCCACAGAATTATAGGTAGGGTGCATGTTGTGTATTAAACGAATGGTTGTTACAAGAAATTTGTTTCAGTTCATTTTTCCTGTGCACCACAATTATAGGTAGGCTGCATGTTGCATATGAAATGAATGGTCGTTACAGGAAATTTACTTCGGTACATTCTTCTTGTGTACCACAAATATGATAGATAAAAGTATCTTTTTAGTATCAATATAATTTTTCATTTTCTATGAAAAAGAAAAAAATTATTAAAAAATATGATGGGAGAAATTTACTTAAGCTTATTCTTCCTATATACCAAAAATATGTTTCAGTATTATTTATTATTTATTTTTGATAGAAAAGCATAAATTAGATTATAAATAAGATATAGTAGTTATAAAATGTGATTTCTAACAGAAACAACGCAAGCATGGCTACAATTACTTCACCCTCACAATGTCCCGGCATTGGAAGATCCAATTAAATTTAGTTAGAAATGCATTTTTGATGGTAATTTAAGAACCCGCATTGCGGGAATAACCACAAATTGGGGATACACAAAAAGACCCAAAAAAAAATAAAAAAAATAATGTAATAATTTAAAGAACCCATTATCCAAATAATTTTGATAGTGGCCTAAATTACCTTTCATTAGTTAGTTGTTAATTAAGATTATTTAGTTAATAGGTTCATTATTTTATAAAGACCAGTCTAGAAGCACGCGCGATGCGCTTGCCGTTTGTTATAAAAGCGAACTCTTCGTTCAAAAACCTTCCAGATTATATTGTAATTTTTACAATAACACGCTGCAACAATTGTATTGAAAATTATCATCCGAAAGAGGGTACAAAGTGCTTTTGTTCGCTTGTTATCTTTCTGGCTTCACTGAAATTATAATATGCAAACACCATCTCAGAGGATTCCTTGTAACCTACAAAACAGGAGACATTGTTATTCTCATTAAACATTATTTTTATTAAAGTTTCTCGAATAACTGTACTGGTTCTACAAATACAATATTTGCAAGCACGTATAACACTATCATCAACACCTAATATCTAAAATGCAGAAACATGTACAATAAGGCAAATATCATTCAACATGTTCAAGTCAAGTGCTTTAATTTAACTAAGGTGGATCTCCAAAACAGGCTTGCTATGCAATTATTGAGAACAAGTTAGATAGTGAAGTTTCATTTACTTCGATAAATATTACTTCGAATCCCTTATTCTTGGATAAATGGTCATCAATAATTTACGATATCTAATGGCGAACTTTTGATTTTGGAACCCACGAAATGAACACATTGATTAAGGATCCATGTATTTTCATAAGCACTTAACCAATCCAAAAAATATTGCATAAAATGTATATATATTGATATCTGGTAATTCCCAAGAACTTCAATCGCACCAGCTAAGGACATTTTACGTACGCTATCAACAGACATTCTTATGAGCTCCAATCAAAGATGCAGGGAGATTGGAGCTCATAAGAAGTTGTCTTTCTAGTTCAATATGTGCATACATGCAATTTGCAGTCAGCTAAATTGAGAAATTGTCAAATTCAATATGTGGCAAGTTCCATGAAATTCAATTAAACCAAATTAGGACATTCTACGTTATCGATATCTTTTTGCTAGTACACTTATCTACTGATGATGATCCAAGCACATTACATTGCTTACTTACTGAATCAGAATTTTTGTTTGTAATAGGAGTGGATAAATTCTGGTTCCTCAAACTCAGATTGAATAGGACATCATTAGCTATAGACTTATCACTAAAATTGAACTTTAAACATGTTTCTTCAATTAGGAAAATTAACAAACAGTTGGAGTTCACAAATTATGGTGTTAGGCATTTCTTGAAAAATGATCTAATTAAAGCGTCATATTAAAATTAGTCTCATGGAAACCTATTCAATTAGGTTGAATTTCATGAAAACTCATTCAAACTAAAATCACTAACCTGTACATCCGCTTTTGTTCTCTTGTCTTTGATTTTTCTTTTTTCTTTTTTGATGTCATTCTATATCTGAAAAGAAACAAATCCATTACTAATTGAAAGCTAAGAATCGATAAAGAGTGCAAAAAGTAAAAATAAATAAAACTTACCCATCAACCACTTCTTCTCGTGATGAATAAGGATGAATAAATTATTTGTTTCAAACTTCATGGTTCAATCAAGCAGAACCCTAAATCAAGTGAAGTAACTTGGTTAAACGAAATCGAATCACCAACTCAGGAGAAGTAACTTGAAAAACATGAGCTAAAGATATTAGAGATGGAAATTGAAATCGAAAAAGAAAGCAATGGAGCAAGAGAGAAGACAAAGAACAGAAGTTGTTCTGCAAATACGTGGTGAGATGAGGGATATTTTGGTAATAAAAGGGGCCACGGTCGAAAAGTCCCCCTTTTCTTTATTATAGTATAAGAAGATAAGATAAGATAAGATTAAATTTGAGATGGTGATTAATTAGTGAGGATAACGATTCTCAATTGCAGCTAGATGTAGATAATCAAAATTTCATCCTTGAAAAAACTATAAATTAAGAAAGTAACGATACAAGTGAAGAGTCACGCAAGGAAAATGAAAAAACTAATGAGGTTAAATTTTATTTTTTTTCTATTTGGTTCATCAGGAGAATGAAGACACGGAACCAGAGAGGCATAGCTAAATCATAAATGCAATGTCGACTCCAACAAATCAATATGGTATTCATAATTTAGCAATGTCGATAGTAAGCATTCCCCGTTTTATCAGGAGACAGACTTGTACACATCGGCATTGTCGGAATGAGTGTCAAGCATGCCGACAGTAGTGATTCACATTCGGAATTGAAAAACTTTTAACCGGCCATGCTGAATCAGCGTATTTTTACATAAGGGTGTTGGTTTCTCTGTACGCACCATTCATGCCAACAAAAACATTCAGCATTGTGTTCATGATCAAAACAATGCTAACTATTAGATGTAATTATATGTGATTTTTTTTTCAGATTTTTTTTGTTTAATTCTAGGAGAATAAGAGAATGTAGGATGATTTTATTTTTAACTTCATCTAAGTTTTTTTATCAAATTTATTAGGAAAAAGGATAAATGGGTAAAATAATATTTTCATCAGTAAAACCTCCCTCTTGTAACAGAATCCAAATTTATTTAACCGTGAGTATCCGCCAAAAAGTGGGTTCAAATTTTAATACTAAGGTTTTTTTTTGTTTTTTTTTGTTTTTTTTTTGTACATGGTTATAGTTAAATAATAAGTTTGTCTAATTATGCAGGGACGAACCCAAGAATTATCATTGGGTGGGAATAAATTATTGAAGATCTCAGGTGAAAGACAAACTGTGTAAAAAAAAAAATGTTCGACGAGATATTGAAAATTTATGCAAGAGAAGTGCTAAACAATACCTTTTTCTTGATGTGCAATTATGTTATTTTTTGCTTGCCTAGTAGTCAAATCGTATTTTTCCCCGAACCTTGTACATTATATCACCTGCAACATGAGAAGTACTAGGTTCATGACGTGGTGATGTAGGAACGTCAACATTAGTAATACAAGGAAATACAAATCTTGATTTTCCACCCACTGTCAGTTTGAAGAATGATTGTATCATTTTTCCTGGTTTAATTAGTTGTTGGATAAAGATGGACGAGTTACATAGTAATCGATCTGAGTAGAATTGGTAAATACACAATATTAAAACTGATGCCCTTAAGGCCCAAATCAGTATATATCAGATGGTGTTATAACACCTTAAGGCCAAAAATTGATCTAGCAAATTACAAACAAGGGAAGAGAACAATAACATCCATATACTACAACAACAACAATAACAAAAAGTTCAATCAATGCATCCACCAAACTGAAATCAGTCTAATTCATGCACCACTGTATTAACTTGTACCAATCAATCACTTTAAATCCAGTTGGACAATGCTCTTCAAAATTGTTGCTTCTCTACTCCATCCCCAATATACTATCACAATACCACATACAATTAGTTTGGAATTTTTTTAGCATCCCTCAACTGGATGAACAATACAAATAAATAGGAGTTGGAGACATTATTTATGTACATCCGAAATCTAAAATCGAACACATACAAATAAAATTTAACATAGAGTTATAGCTTTAAAAATGTTATAACCATTGAAGAGATACCTATATATAGACATGGTAATTAAGATTTAAGACCGTAAATTTATCATCAAGTCACAAAAAATCATCTTCTATGTATTTTAACAAACAGATAAACAAAAAAAATCATTTTCTCCGAAATTAAAAGCTGATAGGGAGGGAATAAATAACTTGTAGTGGAGCCACAAAAAATCCAGGAATCCAATCATGTATTTCAGCCAAAAAAAGAGAGAAAAAGACATTAAAAGACAACTTAAATCCCCCTTTTTAATTTTAGTCTTATAGATACAAAATCGGAACCCACGATACCCACAGATCACCAAGACAAACTCTATACTTCATTTTCTCTGATGCGGACGATAAGCATTTGAGAAGTATTTCCCTTTTCAATCGATTAGATATACTAGAAGATCAAAAAAAAAAAAAGTTGCTAGTGGGTTACTATCAGTTGGCACTGGGCTACAAATAAATTTTCAACTAATACATATGCTAAAAAAAATTATGGACCTAGGAAGGGGGGATAAAACCCCAGTTATCCCCATCATATGCCCGTCCCTGGTCTTATGTTATCTCCACTAAGTTTTTCCTCGGTCACATGAGTACATCTGGGAAAAATATCGAATTTGTTCAATACTATAAATGATTCCCCATTATCTAAACGATCCATGACAGACATTTCCTAGGAATGAAAGTGTATGAATGATGCAGAATAGGATGAACTCCATCCAACTAGAATAAATCTGCATGAGGATTAATTCTGCATCCAATGTTGTTCTCATGTCGTGGAAGACTATTAAGGGTTACCTATTATTATACCCTCTGTTAGAGCATGGATCGGTCGAATTCGCAAGGTATGCAATCTCAAACTTGTTGTCAATGTTAGATGTACAAAACTATATCTTCATTTCTAGTCTATTAAAGTCAAGTCTCGGACAAGAATTGGAGCATGGAAGTTAAGTGTAAACCACCACAGAATAACCTTCAAAGATTGGAGACGAGGAAAAACAAAGACATTTGCGAGGACTCATCAGCAAAGAGGTATATGAAGACTGATATATCCTCTTTACTCAAGTATATGTCATCCTATCTTATGAGACTATCGTATGATTTTAGTAGATTTTTTATTACAGAGAAGAAGTTTTGAGTTCAAGCTTTTCTTGTTTAAACTATTGGAATATGATTCAACAAATGGATGTTCTAGATCCTTAACAATCTTAGTTGAGAACAATTTATTGTTCATCAAGTATTCTTGGTTTAAGTACTAACCATTTGAAAATAATTCAAGCAACAGTTTTCACTGTATATGGTTATTGGGAATGTTTCAAATCAAGTATGAGAGCAATGAACTAAGTGGCGCAAGGTATGCACTATTTGTTTTACCAAATTCAGAATGAATTCCATAGAACCATTGAGGTTTGCAAATTCACTTTGTGTATACCTTACTACTGAAGTTTAGGAATCGGATATATAGCTTCGCAAACCCCTATCAACGGAATTTATGAACAAACACAATTTGCAAACCCTTTGTGTCTGTCGTTCACAGACTATCACGGTTTGCAAACCTTTTTTGTTTGTTTTATGAACTGACCTTGCAAACCTACCCAGTTTAAATTAACAGAAGCTCAAGGACTCTTCTCCTGTTGTAGTTCAGCTTCGCTAGAACTCTCAAAGACACTTCTAAGAAGCCTTTAATTACTAAATATCTTGAGTTTCTGTATTATTGAATTATTTTTGAGTGATTATTGAACACCACTATGATTATAGGTCATTGGATTAACTTGGTCGACCTTGACCATCATTTTGCATGGTTCTGGTACCATGGAACATAATGCATTTTCTTTTATGTAATTTCAAGGCATACATTCCACATGCTTACATCAATTTCCTAACAATAATTTCATCTAAACACGAAAGTGTTTGCTTGAATTTCAAGCAACCCTAGCTTGAATTCTAAGATACATAGATCCTTGAAAATCTATGAATATAGAGAACTTTAACAACTGGGTTTCTTAATTCATGCACGCATGTGTTCTATTTTCATAACTAGATTTAACCTCTATAACTTAGGTTCTTCGTGAACTGTATTCTAGCTTACGACTTTAAGACTTCACTTAAGGATTTCGTGAAGCCTGGTCGGACTATCTTTACCTTGATAGTCCATATATCCGGCTCTTGTTCTTATTGATCTTTGAGGTTCTCGTAATCTCATATCAGGAACGAGATAGATAGAAATCACAAAGTTCTCTTTGTCTCAAACTTTTTGATTCATCAAGATAGATATCTAAAACTCTTCTTAATTGATTTGTTTGTGATTGTTCTCGGGAGGTGGTTAGTGATCTTGGTTGCTCTTCGGGATTATAGGCTTTCCAGGTGCTTGAGGTTTTCTCTACTGCAAACATATTTTCAAACCTAGAATCAAAAATCATAAGGGAAGTCAAATATGCTTGTTTGTTAGATGCAGATAGGTATCAAAAGTCTTCTCTGAGGTTGAAGAAACTCTTAGGCTGTAAAGGATGTCAGCTAAGGGAATCAAGTGCTTAGAATCTTGCGAGGTTCAAGAGACATAAGGAACGTTACTGCAGATAAATTTCATAGAGGGTTAAATCAATCTCAACTACATTCTAGTCCGAAGTCTTATAGTATGCTAGTATCTGTAGCGGTTAAATACAATGAGGTGTTCAAGTTGGACGAGGTCCCGGGGTTTTTCTGCCAATTACAGTTTCCTCATTAACAAACTTCTGGTGTGTTGTGTTTTCCTTTCCGCATTATATTATTTATCTTTATAATAGGAACTGCATACATAGTACTTAATTATATCAATCTTATAGTTTAAACCCTTGATAATTGTGATCGACAACAAAACTCGGTCTTGTTGAATTCGTATATTGAAAGATGGATAGCAAGTTTACACTTGTTAGGAATTTGGATCCTCTTAACTTGGATATGTATAGATTGATCTTGGGTATTGATTTATGAGATCATCCAAGAACTCTTCTACACAATCAGCTACACAAAAATATGTACGATCTATACATACTTATTGTGGAAGAGAAAATAGAGAAACTTTATAATACAATCTTATACAAGAGTCTTTACTGTTGTCCTACTTGTGATTGTGTTAGGGTTTGTTCGTCTAGGTTGCCGAACGAAAAAGTTTGTGATGTACTTGGTACCCTTTCCTTTTCAGCTTCACTCTCTCTTATGGGCTAGTATCTTATACCTTCACTCTCTCGGATGCATTTGTATCTTATTAGATCATATCTAGGATTCCTTGATTGTATAATCTTGAATAAAGGTTCTTGTTGATTTAGAGAACTATATGTATTGATCGTGCAAAGATTGTTCTTACAGGTTTACTAGCGAGAAAATTGTTTACTGTTTATAATCAATTTGTCTGGGATAAAGGAAGATTGAGAAATCCGAAAAGGTGTTAAGATGCACGTTCCATCAAGTCACAACCTTGTAAAGAATATTAGTTAGAGCAATTGGTCAAATATTCAGGAGAAGGAGGAGGTGCAAACGAAAACCAAACGCTGTGTTTACATAAGATCTTCACTACAACTGCAATTCTTTGTAAATCTTCCCCATTTGGTACTCTATTTTTTTCACATTCTAATGTTCTCAGTCTCCTTGGCCCTTGCGTTTTCAACCCAACATTCTTCAACTGCCCGTAAATTTTCCCTTCAAGTCGAATCTATTTCCTATAAATAAACCTTTCATTTCGTTGACAGCAACAAACACAAAAATGGAAGAAAAAATAGGAGAAGAAAATCATACAAATAATTCTATAATATTTGATTTCAAGGTAGAAAAAATGCAGGGTATCTTAGATGAGTATGCAGGTAATGATTGTGCTTGTCAAATTAATATAATTTATGTAAGTTGTTAGGGTTTCGTTGGTTTGTATGAATGGAAGTCTTAATTTTAAAACAAATTAGGTAGTTGGGACAAATGCTGGGAGCAAGGAGTGACACCATGGGATTTGGATCAGCCAACGCCAGTTTTGCTACAACTTCTTGAAAAGGAAACCCTTCCAAAAGGCAGAGTTCTAGTCCCTGGATGTGGGGCTGTGAGTTTCTTATATTATCACACTTTTCTTTTGAAACTTTATTAGGGTATCACGCCTCACAGTTTACTTTGATGTGTTGAGAAATTGTCGTCACATATTCTTAACTTACTAAGGCAGAGTTCTAGTCCCTGGATGTGGGGCTGTGAGTTTCTATTTATCACACTTTTATTTTGAAACTTTATTAGGATATCACACCTCACAGTTTACCTTGATTTGTTGAGAAATTATCATCACATACTCCCTAGTTAGTAAGAGTATATTTGATAGTTTAATGAGAGAATATGACTTAAACAAAACTGACAACTATTTGAAAACAGACTAAAATATAGTAGAGGACTAATAGAAATCGAAAGGAATAATTTTTATATGTACATATCACATCATCTCAAAATATGAACTAATAGCAGTTTGTTATTTAAAAAAAATATCAAATCAAATCAAGTTGTACTTCATCCATAATACTTCCTTTGTCATATTTACTTGCTATAATATAATTTGGCACTAATAATCTCTTAATACTTGTTAAAATTGACATCTTCTCACAAAATTTCCAACCACACTCTTATATTTTATCCCGAAAATATTATGGTTTTCTTAAATGTACTAATAACAATTAGTGTTTGAAGATTTTTATTAAGGGTATAAATTAAAAAAAAAATCATACATCTCTTAATTCTTTAACATGTGTGCAAAATCCTATAATCGCAATTAAACATCTATGGAGGGAGTAGTCGTTGTGCACTTTAAAGACCGGTCAAGATATATATTATATTGCAACAAGAACTGTTGCTGTACTTGGAACGCATGAAACCGGTATCATCGTAAATTAATTTAAAAAGTAGAAATGATTACGTAAACTAATATTGTATATCATTAAAAAAAAAAAAAAACTATACTGTATTTTCTCGGCTGACGGAACATTCAAACTGGCAGGGACACGACGTGATTGCAACAGCAAACCCTGAACGATATGTTGTAGGCCTGGATTTCTCGGAAATTGCCATTACGAGAGCAAGAAAGGTAAGCTCTACAATTTCACACTGAGAGTGAGAGTTCTTGTACCTCGCCCAAGAATTAATATGTATTTAGAATGTGGTGTAGCCGTGACTGTATGACTAGAAAACTCGAAGTCGATCTCAGATTACTGGATTTTTTCTAACCTGATTAGCTCCTTTATATAACTATCTTCAATCCGCTAAGCAAATTACTCTGGGTAGATCTCTATTCCTTCTTTTGTATCATTAAATATCACCTTATCAACCTTCTGCGTAATTTGTCACCAGATATCTTCGTCATCACCAAATGCAAAATGTTTTGAGTTTATAGTGGCGGACTTCTTCACTTGGCGTCCAAATGAGATATTTGATCTCATATTTGATTATACGTAAGTCCATAATTTATCAACTTCTTTCATTCGGTGGATTTCTCCTTGTTACCGACGTTCATATGGAGCATTATAGGTTTTTCTGTGCAATTGAACCTCGCATGAGAACATCTTGGGGAAGACGGATGCATGAGCTGTTGAAACCAGATGGGGAGCTAATAACTCTAATGTGGCCTGTAAGAGAAAGGACCCATTTATTGTTCATAAAGAAAATTAAAAACTAAATGCAAACAGAGAAAATCAAATCTAACTGTAGAATGTTCGTTTTTTTTTAATTACAGACTAATGATCGTGATGGAGGTCCACCTTTTAAAGTTTCTGTGGCCGAGTAATTTCTAAATGCAATTTTTTCTCTTCTAGCTCAATGGCTCTTTTCATGTTATTTAACATATGAATATTTACATGTATGTGCAGTTATGAAGAGGTTTTGCGTCCCTGGGGATTCAAGGCGACATCTGTAATAGATAACGAGCTAGCTGTAGGACTACGAAGGGTATGTGATATATTTCAAAATAATTTGTAGAAAAGACTGATGAATATGTTTCTTGCAGTTATTATGACTTCTGATCGCCGAAATGTCTTTACTAGCAATAGGATTACAGAACTTGTTATTTTCGCTTTTGCAGGGTTGCGAGAAACTTGGGAGATGGAAGAGGTGTCTTTAAAAAATTCTCCATCATGAATAATAATCAAAGAGAAGAAAGCTACTCGTATCTATAGTAAATATTTCATCCATCTTCGCTTATAAACACTGTACACTCACAAGACAACCATCCTCCCCTTTGAAATTTGTAAGAATGAGTGATTGTGGTGTATGTCTGCCTATATATAAGGTTCTCTTTGATGTAATCCTTTGTTATCATGATTAATAAAATATTTTACTATTTCTCTCAAAATCTTTCATATGATATCAGATTCGAAAGAAAGGTTTCAATTCTTTCTTTGTCTGTCTAACCTAGTTCATTGGCTTTGAATTTTAGCAAGTTGATTAACTTACTTAGCTAGTTGACGATCCTAATTTCCTAACTCAAGTTTTAGTTACTTTGCCTACGCACACCTATTACCTGTACAGCTAGCTGAGCCACTGATCTCATTTCTGTACATGTAATGTATACATAGATCACTGCGAATATAATAGCCAAGTATGTAATGAAGCTGTATCAGATATCCAAAATGCGTGGGTAAATACACGAATTTGGATATTTTTATAGTTCACATATGTTGCACTTTTTTTTTTTTAGTTTTTTTTTTTTTTTATTGCACAAATTAATAGCGATAATTATACATCTTTAATGAAACAAAATTACGTACAGACCTTTTTCAGATTAACTAGTAATACGAACGCCTATTTAAATTGCAAAGTATGCAAGGTTCGCATTTATATCGACGGGAACTTTACGTTCACGACAGAAATTTAAGAGAGAATCGGCAATGCTTTTAGCATCGTTTAAGTACATAGTAAAAGATTCAGTCCCTAGCAAATCATTCTTTGATTTGTGTGCGTCGTCGAATTTTCTTATGCAGTTGTCATTTGGTTTCATACTAGTTAATGACAACTTGTCGATCAATTGAACAAGGTTTTTTTGATTGTCTCGCATTAAGCTGTCTTTGACTGATTTTCTTCTGAATGTCCATTCCCCTGTTTTCCAATTGAAACTATACAATGGAAGGAACCGATTACCATAAATGGAAATGAACTCTAGAGCTGATAGTATGAAATCAAACTCTTCTTTCGACATGTAATATGGGAAGCTGATTCTTGTCCATCCAGGTTTTACACCAAGGTAACCCTGCAGATGAAAGGGATCACAACATTACATGTGCAATTGTGTTTATAGAATCACTTTTATAACAAGCCTTTTGGATATGCTACTGCTGAAAACGCCATTATATAAAGTGTAGGTCTCAGTAATAAGGCAGTTGATAATACCTTTTGAATGGTTGCTCGAAAGGAAAGGGAAAGATTCTCATCTACACCAAGCAAATGGTTACCGTAGGGTGCAGCACATGCACAACCACCTCTAGCCTGAATGCCGAAAAGGTCGTTGAGAAGCTTTGCAGCGAAAGGTCCGTGTAAAGGCTTCCCTGACTCTCTTGACATGAAAAGGCTTATTTTCCTTTCATCTACAAAAGAAGATGTGGAGCTGGTAGTTTCCGGGAAAACTAGAAAAGAAAGGATGGCTAGTCTTTTAACCCTGGTATTTCCTAATACCCATATGTTTGGATTTGGGAGGAGTCTCTCAAGAGCTTTTTCTATGTAAAATTGCTCCTTGTTTTCAATTAGACTGTAGCCAACGTACTCTTTAACCCAAAATGACAATGATGTTCTTATCTTTTGAATGATTGGCGCTGTACCGGCATCTTCTCTTTCTTCGATATCATCGTAGTATATCGTGTCCTGCAGGTATCGAGCATAATATATTAAGATGCAACGTGGTAGAGAACTGTTTGCGACTATAGGAATATTACCTTGGCATTGAAGTCATTGACATAAGTGACAGTTCCCCCTCCACAAGTTGAAGGGGGAGATGATCGCAGCTCATATAAGGCCTTGTTCATCATCAGAATTCCTGGCGTCCCAGGACCACCAAGGAATTTATGCGGGCTTAAGAAGATGGCATCGTACCCGTCAATATTGCCAGACCGCATGTCGATGTCCACATATGAAGCACTGCATCAAAAACGAGACAATCGAAGTAAAAGTTTACTCCTTAATACACTTAGATATTCAAAAAGTAAATAACCTGTGTGTATAGCAATGCACCTTGCTGCGAAGTCGAAGCATGCAAATGCACCATAGTTGTGAAGTAGACAAGTGATAGCACGCGTATCGACTATTATGCCAGTGACATTACTACAAGCCGAGAATGAACCTAACATTGGACGGTTTTCGGGCTTAAATTTCTCCAGCTGAAATCTCAAACTTTTCATGTCTACTAATCCATCATCATCTAATCCTATTTCTATAACTTCAGCTATACTTTGACGCCACGAAAGGATGTTGGAATGATGCTCATAAGGCCCTACAAAAACTATCCACCTTTCTTCATTTTTTAAAATTTGGTTCTGGATAATTCTATCTCTGAGGACTGATGGAACCCAAATGCCCATTACTTCTTGTAATCTCTTAATTGCTGCAGTGGTTCCTGATCCGCAGAAAAGCAGAGCATCATCTAAACTTCCACCCAAGCTTTTCTTGACGTACTCTGTTGCTTCCTTGACCATTTTACTCGTCTTTTGCCCCACATAACTATCACTTGTATGTGTGTTTCCTGCTCAATGTAATAACTATAATTAGTGACATAATATTTGAAATTTTCTAATATATCGTCACGATTAATGCCATATCAAGAAGCTTGAGTGTGTGAACATGTTATCGGATATTTTACTTCAATCATAGCAGTCTATAACCTCAAAATCCAATTTCTGTCCCAAAATGAAAACTAGACCCAGCATAGGAAATTCCATGGTGATTGAGGGTCCATTTGCATTTGCATGTGATTTCCACAACCAACGGAAAAAGTTAACTCACGAAAGAGTTCCCACGTAAAAAAAACAAAAAATTGGAATCTCATGCCCAACAAATATATACTCTTAGACATTAAATTTTTAAGTCGGCATATCAACCATACAACACGTACAATAATGGCCTTCCTAATAATACTTCAATGCACAGTAGATTTCTGTTGTTATCAGCTAGAAATGGTTACACAAGATATTATCACTTTAACACCTGATTCACTAAGAAACCAAAACTAATGAAACTGCATTAATTAATATCTGTTTTATATCTATATAGATAACTAACAATACTTTTGCTTTCTTTGGTGTGAGTCAGACTCTTAACTGACTATTAGGCAGCAGGCTATTCCCAATAAGTTACTGCCCCATTAATATTTTTAATTTTACTGATAAAATATTTCCCCTCGAGACAGATTAGAGCAACTAATTAACGGATGTAAAAAAATATGGATGCAAAAAGAGAAAAGAGGGAAGTGTAAAAATTACCATAAAATGGAAGAACATTTTGAATGATGTAATTTTCAATGTAGTGAAGTGGTCTTCCTGAAGCAGTATGATCCGCATAAAGTAATCTCCTTTTTCCAAAAGGCGTCTCAAATTCTAGATTATCTCCGATCACTTGTGACCTTAACCATCTCAACTTCTTCTCATTTTCAGCATCTTCTACTCTATTCTCTTTATTAGTATGTTGATGATTGTGGTTGCTGCCTTGCGAGTTCGACTCCAATGGCTGATTGTTAGTTACAGATGTTGTTGGACCCGAAGTATACCTGACCATAATTCCAAAAACAAAATCTCTCTATGTGCTCTTTTTATTGATTGAAAGAAATGAATAGGAAAAGAGAGGAAAAGAAGAAAACATTGAGTTCAAATAAATGAAGGTGTGGTATTTTATACCTAGTGAAGTGATCTTATAGCTTGCTCGTGGTCATGGTCATGGTCAATGGGAGCAAAATATATAACAAGTGGCCACACACGAAATACCTTGGCCAAAAAATGAATACTTGAATTCAACTCTGTGAGCGCATCGCATCTCTCAAGTACCTCGTATCACTTGGTATTATTTGTATTCTAAAACTGAGGGTCAAAATTTTAAAATTGCTGAATAATTGGTAACAACTACAAAAAGTGCACTTTTTGAACAGTATTTGATTCTAGACTGTTAGATTGTCGATCCTTTTCTAGCTTACTTTTTCCTTTCTTTCTTATCTGTGCATGTGGTCTATCATTTTATTGGTCGGTATACCGGTTGACATCCCCCTGTTCATGGTACATAATCTTTTAGCAAGTTGATTGTCTCACTTGAGCTATGTGCCTGCGTCAGTAGTTTAAATTGACATGCAGTCATTTATCCACGATCTGGTCATAAACTCATAATCCAATAGTTTTGGCATGGTATCAAACTCATTTTGTCAAAGGGGTTGGATGTCGAAGAGCAAATTGCACAAAGGGTCACAGAACCATGCATCAATCGTTCTTCATTCATATGGAGTTCGGCAAACCCCGTGGATTTGGAACTCCTTGTAGCAGTCTTGTAAAGGATATTGGGCATTTGGGCCTTACTGCTTTTGGGGGGTAATTATATTGCATTTGAAAATTTTCTAAGAAAATGTAATGACATCATTTGTTAAATTAGGTTTAGCCATAAAATGTATCACTCAAATCATGATGACGTACAAAATGTACAATGTGATGATTTCTGGTAAAAAAGGGGTATTATCGAGAGAGAGAAAAGAAGCAAAAAAGGGATTTTACAATCTTCTTTCAGGAGTAATTTGACATATTATACCAAGATGGGCTTGTGCTGTTAACTACTCGAGCGTAAAAGATGCTACTAATCTGCACCCAAGACGTGAAGCCGCAAGGGTGGTGTTCCATAACTTCCATTTAGCACGACGCTAAAACTCGAGATGAAACGTATGACGCAGGCTAGATGGATCATCTTGGCTTGGGAAGAACCGAAGAAACGTAAGATGAGTGTAATTTCATCTCATAATCAACTTCAGAGATATATACCAGATAGCTGAAGTGAAGTGGCAACGGAAAAAATTCATGGCAAAGGCATGGGAGGTTTCCATTTATGGAACTGTACGAAGTTTCTGTTTATGATAGACCCATTGTGTAACCAGAATGTTTCTGCAGATTGGTGAAACTGTCTCACTCTTTTTTGAAGTTCCCACAGTATTCCAACAAATGCAGAACATGGTTCTGTTTCTGGAGCATACACATATAAGCATCTAATCTGTCTGCCACGGGCAATGATGGCATCTATCTCTTTATCTGAAGATAACCAGCCAGATAATCAAAAAAATGAAAATCCAATAATAATAGGTGATCAATATTTGAATTAAGAAGATAAGAAGTAGAACAGAAGACTCGCCCGGAATTGATTCTAGGTATTCCAAGAGTTGAGGACCAATATGTGTAGATGGCCACTTGATTGATATCTGGCTGTAATCAACGACATCCTGGAAAGGAAGTTCTACCTGATCGGATAAGATCACAGGGACACATTCCTAATAGCATATAAAGAGCTAGTTTAGCGAATACATCCAAGTTTGATATACATATATGAGAGAGAGACATACCACAAAAAAGGATTCGTAAAACCGCAAAGTCCACGATGATTCGCCGCGTGGGGCTAGGCAGAATTTTGCATTCCGTAAGTGTTCAAAATACTCTTTACGACCGAGTTTTTCAGGGCCACTGAACTTCAACTCTGGAGATTCCAACTGTACACAAAATCAGTATACATATTTCGGAAGGAAAAATCACAATGATAGAAAACCACAGATAATTTACTGTATTCGTTCGCCAAAATATAAATTTGCACCATCAGTGAATTAATACTGGCAGAAACGAAAAGTTTAATACTGTTCTATACCAACTTTCGCCACATGGCTAAATTGCACTTTCGTTGTTGATGCTTCAAGTAGTTTTGAACCTAGCTATCACAAAGAACCTCTTGATTTTACATCACTATCTATACATTAGACTTATACCAACAGAAAACTAAGTTTAGGTGCAGGTTTAGGGACCTGTTCCACATCTTTAAATGGTCATTTCTCACCTTCTGGTGAACATGCGTCACTAAAAGCAATATGATCTGCCAGATCTACTAAATTACAGCTTTATTAAAAAGAAACAGAAAACTTTTAAATTAGTAAATTAGAGGATTGGCGCAACTTCTACAATTCTTGTTTGGTTCCTATTGAAGCATGAAACATAGTTACCTTCCAAGAGAGGCGATAAACCTAAAGTACAAGGTATAGACAGCAAATTGAAATATATGCAAAATCTAACATTTTGTAGAGAGACTACTAAGACTGTCAACCATATCACAACACAGAGGAACTGAGTGACCAGGGTGCTCGAAAGTTGAGCTTAACAATCGATCTACCAATTTAGAACTCCTCAATATGAAGATCATAATCATCCAGAACCGGAACGCCATTCTGACGCTACTAAGTGACTTAAAATTAACTCTATGTGAGACCATTCAGAGTGCTCTAACTTGAATTTTAAACTTTATAGGTTTAAGAGTTCAAACCTAAACTACTTAGGTGATCTGCTCATTAGAGAGGTCAATTTTTGCCAAAAACAGTTCGTAAATGCTTGTGAGGGCTAAATTCAATTTTAACGACAAATATCTATGTAACATGTGATAACAAATATGCATCAATGTATATGTGTAAAAATTCCACACAAAAAAAAAAAATAGTCAAAAGTTCATATCCTAGGCATAAAAATTGACACAAACATGAGAACATAGATATTGGCATACCTTATCTGGGAAATTCTTTGCAAGCTCAACCAGTTTAATACGGCCAATTTTTCCCTGAACCCGACCTAAGAAGTTTGCTAAAAACTTCCTCTTTGATAAGGGCAGAGGGTTGACTAAGCTAGCTCCATAGCTTGTCATACTATCATCAACATTTCCAGGGATAATAATATCTTTCCAGGTATTAAAAGCACTTGTGTCTCTCTTATCCGTGCGGTCTCCCTGTGTCAAAACATAAAAGGTGCAAACTATTATGAATTATAACGTTACAGGAACCTATGGAAAATATAACTTTAAATGTATATCATCTATAGATAGTGTTCAACTTAACTAAAGACAAGAAACTGTGATATATAACTACCCAGTGCATGTTAATTAACTTACAGTTTTACCTGCTAATAACTGAAGGCTTCTCCAAGGTGCGTAACTAAAGAAAAACAGCTACGAACCTAATTTGGTCGCAAAACGACAATACCAGATAATGGAATTAACTTACCAATTCTACAGTGGAATCTCACGTGGAAAGCACTACAGTTTGTTTTAACAAAGTGCCGAATACATAACTGAACATAAATTTCTAAGGAAGAAGGTTATGGCTCTATAAGAAACTGAACAATAGACGGCAACAAATCTAAGATGGAGGAAGAAATTACAAAGAAATATTTATTTAATATTACTTGACCTTTTTCTTATAAGTAAAAATAAATGCAGTAAAGCACCTTAAACACTGACACGTTCAATAGCAGCTTATATTTCTTATGAACAGATTTATTCTGGACTATTCTTCCAGCTTAAATTTATGTTCCCAAGTAAATATTAACATATGATTCTAGAGCATTGAAAATGTACAAGTAAATACGCAGACTACCTCAGGAGTAAGAATGATGGATCGATTTAAGTATTTCGGCCAAGATCTGAAAATGTGAGCTCCGGCACCACTGTGTCATCCAAGAGAAGAAAACATACATCAATGCAAGAAAACCTGAACATGTAAAACAAACCACCAACACATGTGTATTTGAAGCATTTTTAAAAAATTGCATGATAAATGATAAAACCTCACAGATAAATAATCTTTAGTTTCTTCCTCAGATCTCGATTTGGTTATTCTTTCCTAAAGAGTTGATAGATAGTCATAAGTCTGATATTCCCCCTTGCTTTATTGTTGGTTTTACGGATTCCTATTATCATACTATAACATTCTCATTTTACTTCTTATAAAACCCAGAAAAGAAAAGGAGAATGTGAAGTCAATAGAAACAAAAGCTACCTGGGGAAAACAAATATATGGTCGCGCCCACCTGATGATCGAAAATATGGCATTTGACTTAAAACCTGAATAAGAAAGAAAACCCCAAGTCAAAAAAAGCAGGGATTTCTGAACCGAGCTTAGGATCATAAAACTCATGCCATAGGAAAGAAATGTGAAATCCAATCTCGTGTTTCAAGATTACTAAGCTCTAAAACTAAAATCTACAAGTCAAGTGATTGTTCAGACTTTCAGGGACAGAATAATAGGAAATTATTGCTAGCACAACTTACCCAAGGACATAAAGAAAAAGTTACCTTGACATATGTTGAGTTTATTTCCTTATCAGTCAGACCACCCATCATCCGAACACATTTCACATAAGTTGGAACAAAGAACAGATCCGCCTCCTCTTTCTTCAATGTACGAAACCTCGACTTAAGGAGCAGCTGATGGATTTTAACCTATAAAATAAACCAATTAATCAAACAAATCCAAAAAGTATCTTACCAAAACCTCTTGCGAACAGCATAAGATTACTTCGCAACATGATCATAAGTCATAACAAGATTTGTTATACGAGGCGGGCAATGGTAGAAGGGTAAAATTCTGGCACAATGTTTGATTGGGGAACACCTCACTGAAGGTTACATTACTAAGGTCGTAAGAGGTATCCAGGAGACTGATGGGTAGCATTCATTACAGAGACAGTGCATGGGGCATGAAACAGACTGACAAACCATGAAGTCAATGAAGCTGCTGAACCCTGTCTGTAGTAACACCCAACGAAGAACAAGACTCGGGAGATGGACATGGGAGCAACATGGGGGTATTCACATTTAATTCCTGCTATAAATCCTTAACAAGTGACAACTCTAACTGTACATTCCCTCATAACAAGATCTGGTCCAATTTGCTTCAAGTAGAGTTCCAGTAAACCATTTCTCTTTCTGTTTTTCTATTTTTTTCCCTTCCTGATCATTATAAATGGGTGTGTTACGGAGAGACTTTTGTAGATTTTTTAGATAGTAACGAACTTCACAATATACTGCATGCATTTGTTCTTTTCGCTTAACAAATGTTGATTCACATATCTTGTGCAGTTATCGTTTACGAGGTTACGCGTATCATATCTCACTTGTCTATGATTTCTTTGGAAACAGCTGAAAATAAGCCAATCTCTTAATGCAATCAGTCTAAATGCTTTAAGCTAGTAGCACTCTTGAGCCAAAATCCTAGTATGCATATTGGCTGTAAACACGTCTATACTTTAATACTCTAATGGCATGGAGTCTTAGCCTTATTGGGAAGCCAAATTGTTTCCTCTCAAGTTATGATTAAAGGTGTCACCAACATCATTTTCAGTTACGTTATCTTCTTCCTCAATGGCATCAAATACACTAGCCCTAAGCTCAGCCTAACACAAAGTTCAAACTATGTGGATAAATACACATAATACATGAAAAACCTTGAACTAAGCCAAAAATATCTGTCAATCAGTGAAATACACATTGGTCTTTAGTTATAAACATAATACGCAGAATGTAGATGTAAGCTCACACCAAGGCAAGTTTACATAACACGTTATTTTCTCGCTAGTCGTACTAAACTACAACACCTAATTTACACTCACCCAACTTAAAAATCCAAAATTCCACACTTTCACTAAACATCAGAAGCCCAAGTTTTTTTACCTCAAATGAAAACTCTCGCAAAGTACATATTTAAACCTAAGAATTTCAGCACCCAATCATCGAGATTCAAACTTTCTTTCTGGAGTTGTCACAAACGCTCAAATCTTCAGAAATTCCACTAAATAAAGATCGATATCCAATATGCGTTTTCTAAACAAACATTGAGATGTAAACAGCTACAGTACACAAATGGAATTGAAAACGTAAAGAATGAAGGTGGTTATAAGGTGATCATTACCCTGAACAAACATTGGATATAATTTTACTGAAACAAATCAAATGCTAAAAAAATATGTATATAGAACACTATAAGAGATCAAAATTTGAAGGAAAAAAAAATGAATACCTGAGTTCCCCATTGGCCTTTCAAGCAAGAATCAACAGTAACTTTCCCATCTCTACCATACATCAACTCTTTAAGACCATCAATTTCATTCTCATCATAAACATAGATCTTTAATGAAAGTTGATTTCCAAAACCTCTATTAGGCCAAGCATTATTAGCAAAATAAAGATCTTGTGATGATGATGATTTGCTGATAAAAGAGGTGGAGGAGTGATTATTAGGGCAAGATTGATTAAAAATTCTTGTAAGAAAGAATGTAACTGTAATTAGAATTAGGGCTAAGATTTGATTTGTTCTTGTACATACTGCTTGATTATTTGATGTGAAGTTGCTTCTGGTTTTATTTGAACTTGCCATCATTTGACGTACACTCCCTTTAATTCCCCATTCCTGAACTGAGTTTTTTTTTAACAGTGGAAAAATGATATTGGACTGAAATTGGAGATCAGTCAAAACAAAATAGGGCACATGCTTTGTCGGTTCCCTGTAAACGACATCAACATTTGATTTACTTGGGCCTCCTTTTTCATGTCCAGTAACTCGATACAAAAAATTTTGATCTTTCTTCTGTCGGTTTCAAGATACCGACTGGCTTATTTGCTTCACTTCATAATTTGTTTATCTGTTTGAGTCGTGCTTCAGTACCCGGAAAAGGATGGATTTTTGTTAAGAAAATGTTGACCATTCTTTTTCTTCCGGGAGCAAATTTTAAGGATCCTACTAAACCCAACAAATCCTGTTAGATATGGATATATGGATCCTTCCTTCCTCGTTTATAAATCTTTATCATTCTTCTCTACCTTCCAACCTTTGTGTTTTCTTCATCATCTCCAGTTCTTTCACCACTTGTTATTGCAAGAATCATGCCAAGGGATCAGCCTGGCGAAACCCCTTCTCGTCGTATTGAAGACTTCAACCAACCCGAAATAGGTGATGCTGATATCGAGATTGTGGATCCTTTAGTAAAAGATTATCATGGAGAACCATTTATTCGTTATAAGTTTCCGCGAATAGAGACTATGACTGATCAAGTTATCACCGAAGATTTTTTTGGTCCAGTTATAAACATCCACACGGATTTTCCTCAACCTGTTATATGTTATCGTATTCACCAGTACAAAGTTGATGATGATAAACCCATATAATAAATTATCAAGTCAATTTTTCAAGTTAGTTTAATTTCATGCTCGTCTATTGAAATGTTGCCGGAAACTCAGTTTATTCTTTCATTTCTTACTTTATGGATCTTTATCCAAATCCAAATCCAAAGTCTTTTCCAGTAGCAAGTACCGGGTCGACTGGAGAAAATCTCCCAAAAATATAACATATTTTTTACGCCGGCCTGTCAAAGCCTTGCACAACTTGCGCCAGGGCAAGCAATTTATGGATCTTTATATCCTAGTTTAATTGGGGCCTAAAAACCAATTAGGGGTCTCCCATTAGAGGACAAAAAAAAGTCACTCAAACCTAATTTGAGTCATCGCTTATCCAAATATTTTAGTAATGGCCAATCTTCCCCTTATCAAATTAGTGATAATCTCACTTAATTACTGTTAATCTTACTACCTCTTTTTAAATAAAAAATTTTCGTTTGCAATTTTTTTTTTCTCAGATTTGTACGAAAAGTCGTCATGGTATTTTTTTAAAAAAAATTAATCAATGACGATTCTAAAGAGTCGTTAACGTTTTCAATGACGACTCTAAAATGTCGTTATTGTTTCAATGACGACTCTACGGTAACGACACTTTAGAGTCGTCATTGAAAGTAGTAACACACTTAAAATCGTCTTTGAAAACATTAACGACTCTTTAAAATCGTCATTAAAACAGTAACGACGCTTAGAGTTGTTATTGAAAACATTAACGACTCTTTAGAGTCGTCATAAAAACAATAACGACACTTAGAGTTGTCACTGAAAACATTAACGACTCTTTAGAATCGTCGTTGATTTTAAAATTAAAAAAAGTAAGGGGTAAAACAGTATTTTCATTTTATTATTAATACGCTCCTGAAATTTTTGTGGTGCAAATAAAATGGGTGAGGCCCCTAATTTGTTTTTAGGGCCCCCAATTAAACGAGGCTTTATATATGCCTTGGCAAATGCTTTAAAATATACCTCTGGAATTTTTATTTTGGTAATTAAATATTTTTTTTGTAAATAAGATATTGCATTAAAAACTAGGACTCAGAAAGAGTCGGGGTTACAAAAGAAGTAGAACCATCTAATCTGGAATTAGGAGAGTTCCCAATTTTAGATTTATCTACTATAAGTTGTTTAATACTACAAACTGGTGGAGATATTCCTCATTCAACAGATGAATTCAAAGGTCTAATGAACTTTGCTAAAATATCCGCTATTAAATCTAAATTTTCGGTTTATGCTCAGAACTCAATAATACACGTTTACAAACCATTTACCCCTTCAAGCCAATAACTCAACACGTTTACAAACCATTTAGCCCTTCAAGCCAATAACTCAACATATAATTTGTTGGACTTAAATTATTGTTTACAGTTAGAATTAACAAACCATCTAGCCCTCAGTTTAAGTTTTCCTTTTTCTTTTTTTAGATAGAAAAGAGGAAATCAATATCATTAACTTACAAAGAAGGACAACGTCCTTTACACGTAAAAAAAATGTATTTGTCAGCATGTGACATACTCAAAGTATTAAACAATGCAACTGAAGCATTCCTAGTTCCTTAGGCAAGGATATCAACTACTCCTATAAAGAAAATCCTCCAAAGAAAAATTGAAAAACTAATCTTAAAGCAACCAAACAAGGACCGAGAATCATGCATGATTTTTTGTCTTCCATTCTAAATTAGGATTGAAAACTTTAAGAGACTATGAGATACAATCTCTTTACTACTCCACTACCTTATGGAAGACCTCAAAACCCTGACAAAAACCCCTTGTTGATGAGAGAAATCACACCAAGTAACAATGAGATTCAGAGTCATGAAACTTCCGAAAATAGGTTACAGCCATTATGCAAGATGGACATCCCTCAAATGTTCTCTACTTATAGAGTTTGGAAACCTATTGTAAAAATTAATATACAATAATAATAACTAATATAAGGATGGTCATCTACAATCACCAAGGTGGCCGGCCATTATGCCTAAGTGGCCAGCCACTATGACCAAGATGGACGTCCCTCAAATATTCTATACTTATAGAGTTTGGAAACCTATTGCAAAAAGTTTCATTGATTTATTGAAACAAATTGCAGCTATACTTTCCTACTCGCCCAGGCCAACAGCCAACAAAAAAAAACCCATCATGGTTGATTAACCCGTTTTACTCATAAATTCTTCGTACGTCCTCAGAATTATCTAATTGATTGAACTTACGCACAACCTATGATATTTCAATTATATAAACAAATATAATGCGGAAAAGAAATAACACACACCATAAATTTTGTTAACAAGGAAACCGCAAATGAAGAAAAACCCCGGGACCTAGTCCAGATTTGAACACCACACTGTATTAAGCCGCTATAGACACTAGCTTACTCCAAGTTAACTTCAGACTGGAATGTAGTTGAGCCCTAATCAATCTCACACTGTTCAAGGTACAGTTGCGCTCCTTACGCCTCTGAATCCCAGCAGGACTCTGCGCACTTGATTCCCTTAGCTGATCTCACCCACAACTAAGAGTTGCTACGACCCAAAGTCGAAGACTTTGATAAACAAACCTTTCTCACACAGAAAAGTCTATTGAATAGATAAATTTTCCTCCCACAGATATACCTATGAGTTTTGTTTCGTCTTTTGACAAATCAAGGGAACAGGGAACCAATTGATATACCGGTCTTATATTCCCGAAGAACGGCCTAGTAATATCAATCACCTTACAATAATCTTAATCGTATGGTAGCGAAACAAGATATCGTGGAATCACAAACGATGAGACGAAGATGTTTGTGACTACTTTTTATCTTGTCTATCGGAGAATAAATCTCGAGAAACTCTTAGAGAGGATAGTACTCAATCACGGTAGAATAAAGCAAGATCAGAACACGCAACTACAGATAAAATAGTTGGGTCTGGCTTCACAATCCCAATGAAGTCTTCAAGTCGTTAACCTTCAGGGTTTTGGAAAAAACCTAAGGTTAAAGGAGAATCGACTCTAGTCACAACTAGTATCACACAGGAGGCGTGAGGATTAGGTTTCCCAGTTGCTAGAGTTCTCCTTTATATAGTTTTCAAATCAGGGTTTGCAATCTAAGTTACCTTGATAACAAAGCATTCAATATTCACCGTTAGATGAAAACCTGATTAGATTCAAGCTAATATCTTCCAACCGTTAGATCGAACTTAGTTTGTTATACACAAATGAAATGTGCTTTCATTTAGATAAGGGTAACCGTACCTAAACATGTGCACACGGTTGGTTCAACAATAGTTAACCGAAGTTAGCCATATGAATACTTTCTTATCAACCTGGTTCATCTCAATCACAACTAGTTCAAATGAAACTAGTTATGGAGTTGTTCAATTGTTTATATTCTCGTAGAAGTATACAAGACACAATTAAAGCAAAATCGATTTTGATTCACTTGAATCAATTCATAAACATTATAGCCACAGTTTACAAAAGATTGCATTCCTTAATATATAAATGTATTAGTTCATGAATAAACCGATTTTAGAACTTAACCTACTCATGTACACATACCTAAGTAGCCGGACTGAGTTTGGGTTCGCCAGTATGCATACCACCAACCTCAGTTGAAATTCCGGAACTTGAAACTTACGACAGTACGCATACCGGTATGCATACTTAAGTTCCCGAACTTTCACAAAACCAATCAGTACGCATACGGGTATGCATACCATGGTTTTTGGATATGGATAACATATATGCAAGTACGCACACTGTGCTATATCCAATCATGGTTAATTTCTAAACTCCATTTTCAATTATTGAAACATTCTCGGAAGACGGGAATAGCTGTCTCACACAAACTATTAGCTTCAAAGCAATTTTCAAGTGATCGAATGATCAATACGAAACATTCCGAGTCTACATCAAATGACTGTCTCACACAAATCATGTAAGATGTTACAAGGCGATTTCCACATGATCATCTTTTGACTTGCGTCAAGAACATAAGATGAACTTGGTTAAAGCAAAAGCTTACCAACACATATTTAGAGAAATATGTAAGTGAGTTAAACTCAGCTCGAAATATAAAAAGTGTATAAACTGAAAACTATATCGTTATACGACTTTTTTCTCAAGAAGGAGATATAGTAGAAATAGACTTTCTGAGTGATGGATGAGTTCAAGTCCTCACATACCTTTTGTTGATGAAGTGCCACAAGATCGCCGTAGTAGTTCTTTGTCTTCAATTGATGAACGTCGTGAAGTCTAAAGCTCAACTACACAATCTATCATAATCCGAGACTTAACCGTAGATAGACTAGAAATCAATACTTATAGTTTTGGAAACTAAACTTGGCAAACAAGCTTGAGATAGCAACGCTTGCGAGTTCGACCGAGCATTGCTCTAACAATCTCCCCCTTTGTAGATTTTAGTGACAAAACTATCAATACATATGGATTACAAAATAAATAAACTTTGTAGCTTCTCATCCAAATGCTTGATCTCCTTGGTTCTTCAACATTACTCGAAATCTTTGTCACTTCCAAGTACTCCATGATTCTAAAGGTGTTAAACTCAACATCATAGTTGTTGAAGATCCGTAGCTATAACAATATATAAAAACAAAATGTTTTCGTATTGTTATACAGTGTCATAGTATTATTACACAGCATCAAAGTTCAATTGTATCACAACTTTGACAATAACACTATAGTGGTATGTATCACTCCCCCTTAGTCAATACTTCATCTCACATGAAAACCACTCCCCCTTACATAATGATCTGTAAACCATATGTATTTGTAGTGTGAACTACACATTAATTCTCCCTCTCTTTTTCAATAAAAATTGGCAAAGGTAGGAAAACTAGTGGGATCCTAATGAAATTTTCATAGAGATACTTCATGACCAAAAGAGAACGTATCAACTTTGTTTAGATGCAATCATATAGCCGGAACTAAATGCTTTCATCAAGGAGTTTATAAAGACACAAGATAACCCCTATTATATTCCGCAGCCGCACTCCCCACAAAGATTTGGCAATTAAGCAAGAGTTCAATTAAGAACTCTCCCCCATAAAATGTCATTCCCGAAAGAACAACAAGAGCGACCTTACTTTTACGAGAAAAGAAGGATTTCTTTGGACACTACAAATAACATGAAAACATGAATTTGTACTCCAAAATACTCAATTAAATTAACCACAAGAGAACCCATGATTAATTTAATCGTAAATGCTCAACATAAGAGAACTTACGGAGCCACACAGTATATCACAAAAAGTGGATCAAGGAAGGACCAATACTGTGGAATATGCAAAGATTCGTTCTATTATTCATCAATATTTGCATAAAGACATATAATAGACTTAATCTTTGCAACCAAAAGTTCATCCTATCTTCATTTATATTTGCATAATGACATAATAGGGTTAAATTTTGTTGTCAAAAGTTCATTCTATCTTTTATCAATAAAGACATATGATAGACTTAACTTTTGAGCAAAATATGGGACAATCACAGTTCACGGACGCAAACACACATATCCCATAACAAGTTGCAATATACAAAACTATAAAGATTAATATTGCAAAATCATCTTCCAAATAAACTTTAGAATTTAAATAAATAAATCTAAAAACATTGCAAGATGAAAATCGTTGGCAATAGCTATGTGTACTCACAATAATTGTTATTCCAAACCCTAGTTATCCTTCTTAAAAACAAAACAATAAAATTCTCATAAGAAGTTTCCTAGACATCGTAGAGCTTTCTCAGAGCATCTACTAAGAACTCCATCTCATTATTGAAAAACCCATTGATTATGGGATCGTTCAATTCCTCTAAGTCTTCAGAATTATCAGTTAACTCACTAAGTTCTCTTTTTAGTCCACACGGGGTGTTCCTTGTTAGAGACAACATATGTTCATAGTGAGCTATCTTTTCTAAAGAGAAAATGATTTGAGATTTTAAATCATTTTTTTTTTTTTGATGAAATCCTTCAACATACCTCTAAAGTTATTATCAAAATGACAAACAGACAAGAGGCAGTTAGAGGAAGTACCTTCTCCATCATTTGTGGATCTTTCCTTCTTCTTCCTTGAGGATTTGATTCCTTCACAGAGATACACATTAACCGCTTCAACTGCATCCCTTTTTGTGGTACCTCTAGTTACAAGAGCCATGAAACTGTATCTTTCAATATAAAAGGAGTGAAGGGCATTTTGATCACAAATGAGAATAAATAGACCAATGGACAACCAAACCCTAGAAGAACTTTGAAAAAGTCTTTTACGGTTCATGATCCATTATCTATTTTAACTAAGAAGATATTTTCTTAACATATTTTTTTTTTTAACAATTATACAAAACTTGAGCAACCTTGATGCAATCCTCATTTTCTCAAGTCAAATATGAGGATGCATACGTCACCAGAATTAGATAGTGACGGAGTGAGCCGAATGCTCACATCTTTTATCACATAGTGACTTATCAAGGTTTGTTGTGTAAACAGACTTCTTACCTTGTCTGAATCTGGTTCTTTTAGATTTCTTCTTGTCTTCAGGAGTACCATGTTGATTACCCAAGGCCAGATTCATTCTTTGCATGTCATTTTGAAGTTTGCAATCCTTTTGTTGTTCCTCTTGAATTTCCAACACTTATTTTGGACATGATTTGCATTTCCGCAAAACGAACAAATCAATGAGGATTTATTGTCTTGCTTCCTTGCCTCCTGTTTATCACAACAATCATCTTCAATTATTCCAAACCAGGCTGGAATAAAAGAATTGTTTGTGCTCAAGTTTTGCTTTTGAACCCTAAACCATTTGTGTTTCCAAAGGGCTTCTGACCGAATAACATTGCTGAGATTTTGTCAGAACTTCCAGACAACCTTTGCAGGTCACACTTAAGGGTATTAATCTCTTTTTCCTTCAGAGACAGGGTCTTGGTGAATTCATCATTAAGACAATCGATCTCAAGATTTTTCAACTGAAGTGATGATTCAAGTTTCTCCAACGAAGCCTTTAGTTGGAGATTTTCTTGGTGAAATTCTTCACACTTATCCAAGAATTCAAAAATCTAAGTGTCAGACTCAAACTCTGAATCAGAATTTGAGTAGGAAGAAGTTTCTGTTGCGAGAGATGAAAATTCATTGCAAACATCGAAAGTATGCAAGTTATTGACAACATGGGATGATTTTTCTTGTATTGAATCATCTGAAGCATTAACCAAAGAGAGACCTTTCTCACATATTTTGCTTCTTTTTACAATATCCTTGATCTTTTATGTAATCAGTGATTTATCAAAATCAACATGATTGGAACAACATTCATCAGCCCAAGACAAGTTAGAAGACTCGCTTGTATTGGACACAACATTAAATGCAGATGTTCTGACTGTGTTCTGATCAAGATCAAGTATTTTTAAGTTTCCAACAAGAGTATTTCTGGAAGGCGTATCAAGGTTATTTCCTTCAACGATGGCATGTGTTCTTAGAGTCGTATTTGGCTGGCAATGATCTGAGAATTTTCATCACAATGTCCTTTTCAGGAATAGTCTTACTCAGCGTAAAAGATACATTAACAATTTAAGACACTTTGTGATTAAACTCATTAAATGAATCCTCATCAGTCATACGAAGGTTTTCCCATTCAGAACATAGGTTTTGAAGCTTAGCTTCTTTCTCAGAGGAATTTCCTTCGAATACAGTTTCTAAGATATCTCAGGCATCTTTAGACTTAGTGCACGTAGTCACACGGTGCTGAAGATCTGGGGTAATGGCATGTATGATAGCATTAAAACCATCAATTTTTCTTTGCAGCAAGAATCTCGTTAGGTTCATATATACCAATATCCTTCGCAATAGAGACACCGTCTATTGTAACAATTGGAGAATCATAGCCATTAACAACATAAACCCATGTTTGAAAATCACGCGCTTGAAGAAAGGCACACATAGCAATTTTCCACCATGAGTAAGTTAAGCCATCGAAGACTGGTGGTACGTTTATAGAGATAACACCTCTGTCCATAGAGTCAGATCGCTACAAACACAGACTTGTAAGGTCTTGAACGTGTTTGCCTACTCTGATACCAATTAAAAAACCGGGGGTATAACAACCACACCCAATAATTCGTTTAGCAATCTGTATGGACAAACTCCAGTATACTTTCAAGAGAATCAGCTAGACAGTCAGACTCAATCTAAAGAAAAGTATATCCAAGAGTTGTATCTCAATTTCTCAATTCAATCCGCACTCAAACAAATATGAATTTGCGAGCCTGATTGAATACTGAGAAATAACTTGAACGGTACCAAAGACCAATGTTAAAGTGTCAATCAATTTATATCAACAACCAAAGGTTGGATTATCTAATTGATTGAACTTAAGCAAAACCTGTGATATTTGAATTATATAAACAAATATAATGCGGAAAAGAAATAACACACACCATAAATTTTGTTAACAAGGAAACCGAAAATGCAGAAAACCCCAGGGACCTAGTCCAGATTTGAACACCACACTGTATTAAGCCGCTATAGACACTAGCCTACTCCAAGTTAACTTCAGACTGGAATGTAGTTGAGCCCTAATCAATCTCACACTGATCAAGGTACAGTTGCGCTCCTTACGCCTCTGAATCCCAGCAGGACTCTGCGCACTTGATTCCCTTAGCTGATCTCACCCACAACTAAGAGTTGCTACGACCCAAAGTCAAAGACTTTGATAAACAAACCTTTCTCACACAGAAAAGTCTATTGAATAGATAAATTTGCCTCCCACAGATATACCTATGAGTTTTGTTTCGTCTTTTGACAAATCAAGGGAACAGGGAACCAATTAATATACCGGTCTTATATTCCCGAAGAACGGCCTAGTAATATCAATCACCTCACAATAATCTTAATCGTATGGTAGCGAAACAAGATATCGTGGAATCACAAACGATAAGACGAAGATGTTTGTGACTACTTTTTATCTTGCCTATCGGAGAATAAATCTCGAGCAACTCTTAGAGAGGATAGTACTCAATCATGGTAGAATAAAGCAAGATCAGAACACGCAACTACAGATAAAATAGTTGGGTCTGGCTTCACAATCCCAATGAAGTCTTCAAGTCGTTAACCAATAGGGTTTTGGAAAAAAACTAAGGTTAAAGGAGAATCGACTCTAGTCGCAACTAGTATCACACAGGAGGTGTGGGGATTAGGTTTCCCAGTTGCTAGAGTTCTCCTTTATATAGTTTTCAAATCAGGGTTTGCAATCTAAGTTACCTTGATAACAAAGCATTCAATATTCACCGTTAGATGAAAACCTGATTAGATTCAAGCTAATATCTTCCAACCGTTAGATCGAACTTAGCTTGTTATACACAAATTAAATGTGCTTTCATTTAGATAAGGGTAACCGTACCTAAACATGTGCACACGGTTGGTTCAACAATAGTTAACCGAAGTTAGCCATATGAATACTTTCTTATCAACCTGGTTCATCTCAATCACAACTAGTTCAAATGAAACTAGTTATGGAATTGTTCAATTGTTTAAATTCTCGTAGAAGTATTCAAGACACAATTGAAGCAAAATCGATTTTGATTCACTTGAATCAATTCATAAACATTATAACCACAGTTTGCAAAAGATTGCATTCCTTGATATATAAATGTATTAGTTCATGAATAAACCGATTTTAGAACTTAACCTACTCAGGTACGCTTACCTAAGTAGCCGGACTGAGTTTGGATTCGCCAGTATGCATACAGGTATGCATACCACCAGCCTCAGTTAAAATTCCGGAACTTGAAACTTACGATAGTACGCATACCGGTATGCATATTTAAGTTCCCGGACTTTCACAAAACCAATCAGTACGTATACGGGTATGCATACCATGGTTTTCGGATATGGATAACATATATGCAAGTACGCACACTGTGCTATATCCAATCATGGTTAATCGTTCTAAACTCCATTTTCAATTATTGAACATTCTCGGAAGACAGGAATAGCTGTCTCACACAAACTATTAGTTTCAAAGCAATTTTCAAGTGATCGAATAATCAATACGAAACATTCCGAGTCTACATCAAATGACTGTCTCAAACAAATCATGTAAGATGTTACAAGGAGATTTCCACATTATCATCTTTTGACTTGCGTCAAGAACATAAGATGAACTTGGTTAAAGCAAAAGCTTACCAACACATATTTCAAGAAATATGTAAGCGAGTTAAACTCAGCTCGAAATATCAAAAGTGTATAAACTGAAAACTATATCGTTATACGACTTTTGTCTCAAGAAGGAGATATAGTAGAAATAGACTTTCTGAGTGATAGATGAGTTCAAGTCCTCACATACCTTTTGTTGATGAAGTTCCACAAGCTAACCTTAGTAGTTCTTCGTCTTCAATTGATGAACGTCGTGAAGTCTAAAGCTCAACTACATAATCTATCCTAATCCGAGACTTAACCGTAGATAGGCTAGAAATCAAGACTTATAGTTTTGGAAACTAAACTTGATAAACAAGCTTGAGATAGCAACGCTTGCGAGTTCGACCGAGCAATGCTCTAACAGGTTGCTCAAATACTCGTTGAAACAAAGGTGTTCCTGATATTTATCATTATAACTTTGAAGTTTCCCATGGTCTTTTCCAGTAAAACTGATTCAAGTGAGTTAAGAAACCAGAATAATTGTCGCACCTTCAAAATTCAAATTTCGTTATTTTTTTTTCCTTATCTGGATTCTTTACCTGACGTTTGTTACTGGGTCAAGCGATAATCTAGCAATTTCCATATCAATTAAAAATTTCCGTAACCAAAAATCCCTATCTTTAATGAGTTATTCTCATGAAATTCTTCAAACCCTAAATCAAACCCAAAACCAAAATCATAACTTTTATAAATTATGTTATACTGAGAACAATATCATAACATCAATTTCTTATCTTTTCCATGGAAGATTAACATCGATTATGGCAGCGGATAAAGATCAAAATGTCTCAGACTTTGTCCAGAAATTCAAGATAACAGCTTTGGAATTGGGTGAATCTTCTGAATTAGTGGTCCATCAATATGAGCAAGATATAGCTGAGGAAGACACGGAATGGGATATAAGTCTGGTGGGGGAAATCAGCATTGAAGGTACAATGGGTCTAATAGTAGTTGATAAATACATAGGTTTCACTTGGCCTTTTCTAGCTGAAGATGAAGTCCAGATTGTTGAGATTGACACCAACAATATGGATTTTAAGTTTAAGGATTTGGATAATAGGAATAAGATTTTTGAAACAAGACCTTGGAGTATTTATGACTGTCTTGTTATTCTGCACCATTATAGTTCTGATATGATATGATTTATCAAGATCTTGATTGGAGTCATCAGTATTTTTGGATTCAACTGAAGAAGATATTACCATAGCATATGAATGTGGATTCAGTAAGGAAGATGGGTTCTCTTATGGGTGAGGTAATTGGTATTGATCCACCAAATGTCATTCCTAGGGCTGGTGATCCTGTTAAAGTTTGTGTCATTTTCGACATAAACAACCCTATGAAAAAAGAAGTTATGGCTATGACTGAAGCTGGATGTACCAGATGGATAAGGTACTTCTATGAGAAACAACCGAAGAAACTTTACCCAAGCTGTTTCATCCTAAATCATGTTAAAGATGTTTGTAAGGTGGCTACTGAATATATTGAAGATGTGCTAAGAAAGCACACTACTTTGGAGTAAGGAAGGTTAAAGAAAAATCTCAGATCACTCAACCTAGGTCTGCAGAACTGGTTCCAGTTAGAGCTCAAAAAGTTAATATCAAAAAATTAACTTGTGTTTCACCTCAAGATGGTTTGATGCTTAATGGTGGAATATTTTTGGCTATTGATGAAGATGATTGTTATGATACTGCTAGGTAAGGCAAGAGAAAGAGAAACAGTCCAACTCATGCTCCTTTTACTGTTCAAACTTCTCAAATCACTGAAACTCAGTTGTATGATAAGCATCGGGATTCACTAGCAATCTCAAAGGTCACTCAGCAGAAAATACTAAACAATGACATTGTCAGGAAGGAAAAGGTAATTTTCAAACTTTACTCTACTTCTTTATTAAAGTTTTTTGAATTTTATTTTTACTCTAAAATAAAAATCTTTTCTTGGAATGTCGAGGGCATTAACAGTAGTTTTACAAAACAACAATTACAAAATATAATCAAATCTCAAAGTCCTATTTTGTTTTTCTCTGTGAAACTAAAGTGGATATACTCAATTGTTCAAAATGTTCATTATCATAACTATAGTTATATTGATAGAATTGGTTATGGTGGTGGTCTTATTCTCATGTGGAAGGATGGAATAACTTGTGACATCGTCTGCACAGCTGATAACATTATACATGCTCTAATCAAGTTTGATCCCAATAAACTTGAGGTCTTAGTCTCTTTTATGTATGGTTCTACTTATAATGATCCTAAAAAGAAACAATTGAGTTTTTTACATGAACTTAGTCAAGAGGTTTACCAGCCTTGGCTATTGATAGGAAACTTGAATTTTCACTTAAGTAGAAATGGTAATAGCTCAAACACTTGGGTTCAAAATATTGTTAAAGATGTTAGAGCACTGCTCGGTCGAACTCGCAAGCGTTGCTATCTCAAGCTTGTTTGTCAAGTTTAGTTGCCAAAAATATAAATCTAGATTTCTAGTCTACTTATAGCTATGTCTCGGATTAGGATAGAATGTGTAGTTAAGGTATGTGAAGACTTGAACTTATCTATCACTCAGAAGTTTATTTCTATTATATCTCCTATTGAGACAAAAGTCGTATAGCTATATAGACTTTATATTATACACATTTGATATTTCGAGTTGAGTTTAACTCGCTTACATATTTCTCGAAATATGTATTGGTAAGCTTTCGTTTTAACCAAGTTCATCTTTTATTCTTGATGAAAGTCAAAAGATGATCATGTGAAAATCGCCTGGTAACATCTTACATGATTTGTGTGAGACAGTCATTTGATGTAGACTCGGAATGTTCGTATGATCTATTAATCACTTGAAAATTGCTTCGAAGCTAATAGTTTGTGTGAGACAGCTATTCCCGTCTTCCAAGAATGTTTCAATGATTAAAATGGAGTTTAGAATGATTAACCGTTGATTGGATATAACACAGTATGTGTACTTGTATGCTAACTGTTGCAAGTTATTCCAAGTCTGAGAACCATAGTATGCATACCCGTATGTGTACTGGTTTGATAGTTGAAGTCCTAGAACTTAGTATGCATACCCGTATGCCAACCGGCATAACAGTTCATGTGACGGACCAGAGAATTTTTGCTTCCAGCGGGTCGGGTTACGACCCGGTTAGCAAGCTCCGGCTCTCTAATACGCCACTCAAGTAAAAATTGTGTTGATTCATGATCCTGCACACAGTAGAAATCTCATTAGTCTTAAGGTCAGAATTCTATGAGCATATGTCCCATACCATAATACTCATAAAATTCGACAAGGGTTCCAGTTTCTAAAAATAAGAGTCGGTCAGTTGCCAAAAATAAGAGTCGGCCAGTTGCCAAAATAACAGACGACCGATTGCCAAAAATCACAGATGGCAAATTGTCAAAAATATCATATGGCCAATTGCCAAAAATCACAGACGGCCAATTGCCGAAAAATATCAGATGGCCAATTGCCAAATATCATAGACGGACAGTTGCCAAAAATAAGAGATGGCCAATTGCCAAATATCACAGACGGCCAGTTGCCAAAAATAAGAGACGGCCAATTGCCGAAAATAAGCATCGGCCAGTTGCCAATTCAAACAATTTCTATGGCCAATTGCCAATGTCAAGGTAGTTCTGGTTACCAGCTACCATCGGCCAGTTGCCAATGGTATATACTTGCCAATATGCAACCATCTCTGAATAGTTAGTATGAACTGCCAAGCAGTAACCAACTCATTTCAAATGATATGAACACCCTTTTAATGTGTGCTGAACCGCTTAGCGGCTGCCTACGTACCCTCTCCGTCGCTCGATGGGATCAAGCACGATCGTAGTTCGTCATTTATTTAGATAATATGAACTACCCTCAATAGTAGTAATTATCTCTTATTACATATCAAGTAAACTTACTCAGCTTGCAGTGTAAACAATGAATTGCGAGTGGTTCGAGCACTACTCTTATAAGTCAATCACCATTCAATACCGGAAGAGCAACATCAATAAAATTTAAAGGAATTGAGAATAAGCTCGTAAACATATAAGACCATGTTAAGAGTAAATACCGATCATTCCAGACCCATATCTTCTAACATTACACAAATGGTTTGAAAACACAAGGTAGAAGGCACTGATTACATTTAAACCAAAATCATATTTGTACCTTTGAACGAATTACCACTCACCAACTCATTGCAATACCAGGAAAGTCAAATTTGCCAGTAAAGTGAACAATAATTAAGCTAACCATTTATAGACTTTTCCCAGATGCCAAAGTGAAACCATAAACGAAAATGTAAAGAAAATTATACCATTATAAAGCCTAATCACAGAACTAGTAGACCAACTTGGGCTAATACGCCTGCAAAACTGGATATCTCAAAAGACGAAATGCAACAAGGCAAGAATTACTCTGGCAATAATGTATTAGCACATACTATCCACACTCCATTAAGCGACACATAGCATACCACGACGAAATGAGGGGCAGTGAACCTGATTACACTCCATAAATGGTGGCTTGTTATGCAGACTTGCAAATCTAAATGCAGATTGACTACTGTGTACATTTATGTCCATTAACCACATCGTACCCTTAGGGAGTTTGACCGACTAATGACCACATGAACATTTTAACAAACCTCTTATAGGTATAAATTTACTACTTTCCTCATTCAAAATCCTAAACTATTCCTGCATACTTTAAATATAAATTACGGTAAAGCATCCGACACGGAGTTGAATAGCATCCAGTAAATAGCCAAAGAGATTACATCAAATACCATAAAGCAGTTAGCCAACAGAAGCAACACTAAATACTCTTGTCAATAAATTTACAGACTACTCTTTGGATTCTCAATGACACCCATATAAAGTAGCAAACCAATTAATGCATGACATAACAAATTATGAAGATAGCTGTATAGGAATTCTGTTTCACTAAAACACAGTTTCAGATTGTCCAATCTTTGCAGTACTTATACTTACCTGATCCTCTTTATATTTTTATGTAACACTTATAACTCAACATTCCACAACATACTCAAAAATCACAGCATTCCAACGGTTCATTAAAAAAATACATTCATCAGAACCCGACTACTTTCAATATGTGCACACAGAATTCAGCCATGTTTCTCTCATACTTTGAAGTACCTAAAGTGAACATAACTTTATGAAAATTTTACAGTCGATCACCCATACAAATATAAGCATCATACTAAAATTTTAGCTTTTTCCGATAGATAGATAATGAGAAACATGGTAAAACGTTGGTTGTGCAGGGACTGAATTCAGCACATTGCAGTCACGAATATTTTCTAGATTATCAATTCTTTCCTATGTCCGATCAACCTCAAAATTTTATAACATCTCTATTACTTAATGTGGTATATCATGTTAAAATCAACGGATGAAACTGAAGATACCAGCAAAACAAAAACATACCAACTAAGGTTCATAGGGTGCATACGGGATTTTGTAGCAAGAATTGATCATTAGATCAATTTCTATAAATCAAACCACTATTATAGCAAATCAAAACAATCGAAGAGTACCCATTTCTTTAATACAAAAAATAAAAATTACAAGAACACAAGTTATAACAAAAATCCCCAATTTTTCGTCATGAACCCTAATTCACAATTTGGCAAAAGTTTAATAGTTAAACATGAAGTTGAAAGAGATTTCCACCAACCCATGTTCTGAAATAGATAACATAATCATTTAATAGGTGAGTTGATTTAACAAAAGAATTGATCAACAACAACCAATCAATTCAGAACATGATTGATTCTAACTAATCTCTTACCTCAAGTGCATCTTCATCCAACAAGGACTCCATGATGATTAACATCAACACTATGATCTTCCAACTCTTGCACCCTTCATTCTCAACACTTAACAACAAATTTCTAGAGTTTGAAAGAGAGGTAAATTTGCAAAGAGAAAAAGAACAAATGGAAGAAAGAAGATACCACCCCTGATCCCTTTTCTTCTTCTTTTTCCCTTTCTTTTCTTACTGCTCATTCATGCATAAATCTCCCTTAAAACAGATAAACGAAAGAGGAGGAAATAAATCAGAAGAATAAGAAGAAAAACCACCCCCCTCTCTTTCCTCCGAGACTAAAAACTAATAAACCTCGTTTTCTCCGTTGTCAAAAAATATGACATGTGTCTATCTGCATGAGCACCTATGTTGGCACCCAAGGCGTTTCTATTAAGGCAGACTTTCTTTTCTATTTGGGGACTAACTTCAAACCTTAAAGGCAACCTAGAAAGTGTTAAAGACATCTGAATATTAGTGTTTTAGGTACTCTAGATGTAGAATTGGGTTAACGTGTTCACTTAAAACCGAGAAGAAGGTACAGATTGTTACAGTTCAAGTCCGGTAATTCAACTGAGTTTGGTTGTACGACAGTATGCGTACCCGTTCGCATACTGGCGAACCCAGACCAAGTCCGGCTACTTAGGTATGCGTACCTGTTTGCATACTTGAGTGGGTTAAGTTCTAAAATCGGTTTTTTCATGAACTAATACATTTATATAATAAGGAATTCAATCTTTTGCAAACCGTGGCTATAATGTTCATGAATTGATTCAAGTGAATCAAAATCGGTTTTGCTTCAATTGTGTCTTGTATACTTCTCTGAGAATAGAAACAATTGAAAAACTCTAGAACTAGTTTCATTTGAGTCATTTGAACTAGTTGTGATTGAGATGAACAAGGTTGATATGAATGTGTTCATATGGCTAACTTCGGTTAACTATTGATGAGCCAACTAAGTGTACACATTTAGGTACGGTTACCCATATCTAAATGAAGTCACTTTTCATTTGTGTGTAACAAGCTAAGTTCGATCTAACGGTTGAAAGATATTAGCTTGAATCTAATCAGGTTTTCATCTAACATTGAATATTGAATGCTTTGTTACCAAGGTAGCATTGATTACAAACCCTGATTTGAAGACTATATAAGGGAGAACTCTAGCAACTGGGAAACCTAATCCCCACACCTATTGTGTGATACTAGTTGCGACTAGAGTCGATTCTCCTTTAACCTAGGTTTTTCTAAAACCATTATAGGTTAACGACTTAAAGACTTCATTGGGATTCTGAAGCCAGACCCAACTATTTTCTCTGTAGTTGCATGTTCTGATCTTGCTTTATTCTATCATATTGAGTACTATCTTCTCTAAGATTTGCTTGAGATTTAATCTCCGATAGGCAAGATAAATAGTAGTCACAAACATCTTCATCTCATCGTTTGTGATTCCACGATATCTTGTTTCGCTACCATACGATTAAGATTATTGTGAGGTGATTGATATTACTAGGATGTTCTTCGGGAATATAAGTCTGGTGTATCAATTGGTTCCTGTTTACCTTTATTTATCAAAAGACGGAACAAAAACTTATAGGTATTTCTGTGGGAGACAGATTTATCTATTCAATAGACTTTTCTGTGTGAGACAGATTTGTTTATCAAGTCTTTGATTTTGGGTCGTAGCAACTCTTAGTTGTGGGTGAGATCAGCTAAGGGAATTAAGTGTGTAGAGTCGTGCTGGGATTCAGAGGCGTAAGGAACGTGACTGTACCTTGATCAGTGTGAGATTGGTTAAGGCTCAACTACATTCCAGTCCGAACTTAACTTGTAGTAGGCTAGTGTCTGTAGCGGCTTAATACAGTGTGGTGTTCAAACTGGACTAGGTCTCGGGGTTTTTCTACATTTGCGGTTTCCTCGTTAACAAAATTTATGGTGTCTGTGTTATTTCTTTTCTGCATTATATTTTTATATTATTGAAATATCAGAGATTGTGCGTAGTTCAATATATTAGATAATCCAACCTTTGATTGTTGATATAAATTTATTGGAACTTGAACATTGGTCTTTGGTACCATTCAAGTTATTTCTCATAATAATCAAGCTCGCGGATTTCTATCTGTTTGGTTTGCTGATTACATTGAGAAACAGAGATATAATTCTTGGATGTATTTTCCTTGATTGAGCCTGAGTGTCTAGTTGATTTTCTTGGAAGTATATTTGAGTTAGTCCATACAGATTGCCAAAATGAAATATTGGGTGTAGTTGTTAGACCACCGCTTTTTCAATTGGTATCAGAGCAGGCAAACACGTTTAAGACCTTATAAGTCTGTGTTTGTAGCAATCTGACTTTATGGACAGAAACGTTACCTCTATAAACGTACCACTAGTCTTCGATGACTCGAATTATCTGTGGTGGAAAATTGTTGCGCGTGCCTTTCTTCAAGCGTGTGGTTTTCAATCATGGGTTCATGTAGTTAATGGCTATGATCCTCCGTTTGTTGCAGAAGGCGATGTAACTGTTCCGAAGGATATTAGTGCTTATGATCCTGCCGAGATTCTTGCTGCAAAGAAAAATTCTGATGGATTAAATGCTATCATCCATGCCATTACCCCAGATCTTCAGCACCATGTGACTACATGCACTAAGTCTAAAGAAGCCTAGGATATCTTAGAAACTGTATTCGAAGGAAATTCCTCTGAGAAAGAATCTAGGCTTCAAAACTTAAATTCTGATTGGGAAAAACTTCGTATGGATGATGAAGATTCATTTGATAAGTTTAATCACAAAGTGTCTGAAATTGTTAATGTATCTTTTGCGTTGGGTAAGACTATTCCTGAAAAGGACATTGTGATGAAAATTCTCAGATTGTTGCCAGCCAAATACGATTCTAAGAAGCATGCCATCGTTGAAGGAAATAACCTTAATACTTTATCTAGAAATACTCTTGTTGGGAAGTTAAAGATCTTTAATCATGAGCATACATCCAAATCTGGGAAGGATATTGCTTTCAAAGCACAAAAGAACACTAAATTGCTTGACAAAAGTAAAAGTGTTGGCAACTCTGTTGTTGATCCTATATTGAGACTGATTCATCAGATGAAGATCTTGACAACTCATTTTCACTGATCATAAGACAGTTTAGGGATATTCTTTTGAAGAGAAGTAAATGGTTCATCAGAGATAAACCCAGGTCATCAGTCAAACCTCATGACCGTGCTCCTCCTAAAAACAGGGACACCATCGATACTGATGATGAGGATATGCCATAGTGCTTCAAGTGTAAAGGTTTTGGTCATTGTGTTAATGAGTGTCCAAATCGTAGAAAATACACTGGGAACAAAGGTCTTGCTGCAACTCTTGATGAGATGTCTGATCACTATGGTTCAGATGAAGATGAAAAGTTAAGTATTGCACTCCGTGGTGAAAATATTGATTTTGATAATTGTAGCAATATGTACATCAATCTTGATATTCTTCCTGGAAAAATTTCATCAACCACTATGGAGGATAAAATGGATTTTTCCCTGTCTACTGAAGATCCTATTTCACATGTTTCAGGTACCTCAATTAGTTTAGCAACATGCTCATATATGGTGTCTGAACAATCCTCCACATTGACATGTTCTTATTGTGCTTTTACGGGTCATGAACTCTCTAAGTGTTACAAGTACAAACATAAAATAAGATATGTCAATAAACTTCAACGGAGAGCAAATCGATTAGCAAACAAGCTCAAACTTGTTCAGAAGTCTAATTCACTGAAGGTAAGTAAAAAACTCGACTCCTCCCCGAAAAAGTTAATTTCTAAAGAATTAATTAGACCTCTCCGGAAAAGAACAAGGTTTAAACATTCTGTTACAAAAAAGGTATTAAGAATTCCGTACAAGAAGTGTATGGTGGACAGATTATTGTTCACCCCAACACAACTTAATTGTGTTGAAAGTGCGTCTTGTCTCATGTGCCTGACTTTAAAGAGACAAGAGTTTGCACAGTTCAGGCTTTAGGAAAAGAATTGTTTTTCTTTTTTCTTGGTTGCTGTTTTTTGGAATTCTGTTGATCATTTCATATCATAAATTGGTATTGAAAAGAATTTCCCTTTTCATTAAAAGAGGGTTAAAATCGAAAATTCTACCTTATTTAGGGTTATGAATTGGTCGTACGTGAATCCTACTCTGTTTATAGGTTCCGTAACCCAACATTCCTTTTTCCTTCCCTGAAAAACTCTTTTTATCACAAGATTGCTTGTTGAGCTTTATTTGTGTATTTGTTTCACAATTCCATACTTGTATGGAGACTCCAAGTAGCATGTCTTCTGATGGAAAAGATGTTAATATGATTGTTAAGCCATCAATCATGAAGGAAAAATATAAGTCTCCTTCCTCCACAACTTTGAAGAGAAAAATGAAGAATATGAAGAAACCAAGGGCTATCCCCTCTAATCTTCAGAAGTTTTCTGGTGTTCTTGAAGACTTGAAGGAAACAAGGAAGGAGATTCAGCAAATAAAGGCTATTGTTTTAGGACTCTTGAAATTCAGAAGGCCTGGTTCGACATCAGTCAAGAAGGTTTGTTGGAATTGATTCCTTTCTTCATGAACCTTATGTTCCAATGGCTGTTGACGACAAGGAGTTCGGGGATGATAAAGAATTTTTCATAGGTCTTAATGTCTAGGAAACTTCTTATGAGAATTTGTTCTTGTGTTTGAAGAAGGATAACTGGGGTTTGGAATATCCTATATTGTGATTTCACATTGCTATTGACAACGATTTTCATCTTGCAATGTTTTTAGATTTATTTATTTAAATTCTAAAGTTTATTTGGAAGATGATTTTGCAGTATTAATCTTTATTGGTTTTATATTAAAAAAAATATGTTATGGGATATGTGTGTTTGCGTCCGTGAACTATGATTGTCCCATATATGTCAAAAGTTAAGTCTATTATGTCATTATGCAAATATTGATGGAAGATAGAATGAACTTTTGATAACAAAGATTAAGTTTATGGTATCATTATGCAAATATTGATGAAAAATAGAATGAATCTTTGAATATTCCGCAGTATTGATCTTTCCCTGATCCACTTCTATGTGAAAGTACTGTAGGGCTCCGTAAGTTTTCTTATGTTGAGAATTTCCGATTAAATTAACCATGTGTTCTCTTGTGGTTAATTTAATTGAGTATTTTGGAGTACAAATTCATGTTTTCATGTTATTTGTAGTGTCCAAAGAAATCCTTCTTTTCTCGTAAAAGTAAGGTCGCTCTTGTTGTTCCTTTCGGGAATGACATTTTATGGGGGAGAGTTCTTAATTGAACTTGTGCTTAATTGCCAAATCTTTGTGGGGAGTGCGGCTGCGGAATATAATAGGGGTTATCTTGTATCTTTATAAACTCCTTGATGAAAGCATTTAGTTTCGGCTATATGATTGCATCTAAACAAAGTTGATACATTCTCTTTTGGTCATGAAGTATCTCTATGAGAATTTCATTATGATCCCGCTAGTTTTCGTACCTTTGCCAATTTATATTGACAAAAAGGGGGAGAATTATTGTGTAGTTCACACTACAAATACATATGGTTTACGGATCACTATGTAAGGGGGAGTGGTTTTCATGTGAGTTGAAGTATTGACTAAGGGGGAGTGATACATATCACAGTAGTATTATTGTCAAAGTTCTGATACAATTGAACTTTGATGTTGTGTAATAATACTATGACACTGTACAATAATTGAGAACAATGGCTTTCTTATTGTTATGGCTACGGATCTTATTATGGCTATAATGTTCATGAATTGATTCAAGTGAATCAAAATCGATTTTGCTTCAATTGTGTCTTGCATACTTCTATGAGAATATAAACAATTGAACAACTCTAGAGCTAGTTTCATTTAAGTCATTTGAACTAGTTGTGATTGAGATGAACAAGGTTGATATGAAAGTGTTCTTATGGCTAACTTCGGTAGCAACTGGGAAACCTAATCCCCACACCTCCTGTGTGATACTAGTTGCGACTAGAATCGATTCTCCTTTAACCTAGGTTTTTCTAAAACCATTATAGGTTAACGACATAAAGACTTCATTGGGATTCTGAAGACAGGCCCAACTATTTTCTCTGTAGTTGCGTGTTCTGATCTTACTTTGTTCAATCGTATTGAGTACTATCTTCTCTAAGATTTGCTCGAAATTCAATCTCCTATAAGTAAGATAAAAAGTAGTCACAAACATCTTCGTCTCATCATTTGTGATTCCACAATATCTTATTTCGCTACCATACGATTAAGATTATTGTGAGGTGATTGATATTACTAGGCTGTTCTTCGGGATATAAGTCTGGTGTATCAATTGGTTCCTGTTCACCTTGATTTATCAAAATACGGAACAAAAACTCGTAGGTATTTCTGTGGGAGACAGATTTATCTATTCAATAGACTTTCCTATGTGAGACAGATTTTCTTTCTCAAGTCTTCGATTTTGGGTCGTAGCAACTCTTAGTTGTGGGTGAGATCAGCTAAGGGAATCAAGTGCGTAGAGTCTTGTTGTGATTCATAGGTGTAAGGAACGCGACTGTACCTTAATCAGTGTGAGATTGGTTAGGGCTCAACTACATTCAAGTCTGAAATTAACTTGTAGTAGGCTAGAGTCTATAGCGGCTTAATACAGTGTGGTGTTCAAATCTGGAGTAGGTCCCGGGGTTTTTCTGCATTTGCGGTTTCCTCGTTAACAAAATTTCGGGTGTCTGTGTTTTTTGTTTTCCACATTATATTTTTATATAATTAAAATATCACAGGTTGTGCGTAGTTCAATCAATTAGATAATCTAACCTTTGGTTTTTGATATAAATTGATTGGCCCTTGAACATTGGTCTTTGGTACCGTTCAAGTTGTTTCTCATAATAATCAGGCTCTGGGATTTTATCTGTTTGATTTGCTGATTACATTGAGAAACAGAGATATAACTCTTGGATGTATTTTCCTTGATTGAGTCTGACTGTCTAGTTGATTCTCTTGGAAGTATATTGGAGTTAGTCCATACAAATTGCTGAAACGAAATATTGGGTGTGGTTGTTAGACCCCCGTTTTTTAAAGAGATTCTGGCCTTATGGATTTAGTCTATGAAGGAAAGGATTTACCTGGACTAGTAATAGCTATATATGGTACATGTGATAAGAAAGCTAGAATGGATATAACTCTAGGAAACAATGATTGGCTTTTACATTTTAGTCTTGCTCATAAATTTGATTATAAACTTCATAGTGCTAGGAAAAACTTCTCTTAATGGAATAGGTTTGAAATTGGAGACATTCAAAAAAATATCAATAACCTTCAAAATCAGTTAGACACTGTTCGGAAAGAGGCTAGTTGTTTTGGGGTAAAAACTGATTCTGCTGTTTTTGGTAAATTTGGGTGTGTTGATGAGAAACGAATTCAAACCCTGAACAAATGTACTGCACAGGAGTACTTTTAAGTTCGAGAGATCAATCTGTAAGACTCTGGCCTAAACCAAGAAATGGTCGTTCCAGATTCAATTCGGTCATAAGGTGAAGGAGAAGGGTTGATCTTAGGGAGGGAAGCGAAGAAGGTGTTGAGATCAGAATGTTGAATTATGAAGGTGTGGCTGTTTTATGACTTGTATCAGAATGTAGAACTGGCTTGCAGAATGTAAGCTATCAGTTCACGGTGTTTTTTGGATACTTGTGTTGACAAAACTTGTGTTCATAACACTTGTGTTGTTGTCGAAATAGGTTGAAATCCTATTTATACAAGTCATGTTCGAGGACCCCTTGATCTCTTAGGAAGTGGAGGTGATTAAGAAGTGGAGAAGTGGGGTTGTGTAAAAAGTGGTGATCGCCACTTTTCCATTACGAGGGAAAACTGGTACAACTTTCACCTACTACTCTCATTGTTGTTAACCGTCCGTTTTTCCTAACACGTTCTCGTAATGGGCGCGTTGCACGCCGCACGCTATAAACCGCCAGACCAATACCCCAGTGAGCATCCCCCAGTTTGTGACATGTTTGATGTCTCGAGTAAGTGGGTCAAGTCGTGAGACTCACCGCTAAAAGCAGCACATTGTGCTTTTAGGTCGATAATAAATTATTTGTGAAATCAATATTTATAAAACATCGTTTATAATCGATGTATATAAAGCATCGCTTTTAAACAAGCAGCTAAAAATAATCGATGTGCAGGAAGCATTGTTGTTTTAGAGCTCGTTTAAACTGGTCGCTAACTGAATGTCTTAAAAAAGGTAGCATGACCGGCCACTTTTGGGCGATCGTTTGAGAACCCTATGGGTTAGCTACCACTTGGTCGATCGCTCCCTATAGAGGAGGGTTGGCCGGTGATCACAGCGTTACCCTGTTGGCCTCCTGAGAACAAATCCACATCATCCGACTAAGCTAGCGAAGTTGGATGGACGAGATGATTTGCGGCAGTTGCATATTGTAATTTAGGGTTTAGGAATCATGCGTCCAACCCTCTTTTGGGCGATCGATTCGAGGCACTGGACACTAGTTCGAACAGGCCGATCGGTCAGGTGCAAAGGAAGGCCGCTTCTGATCATGCTGATATCTTATGGGTCGCCTGAAATTGGATCTAAGCCATTCAATTTGGCTGACGAAGATGGACGACTATGATCAATTTGCGACAGTTTCATGTTGCCGTAACGCAAACTAGGGTTTCCGCAATAGCGCATTCACCCTACTTTGGGAAAACGGTTTGGTGTCCTCATGGCTTGCCGCGAACAGGTCGATCGACCATGGTTAGAGTTGGGTCACTGGTGAACACGTTAGCACTTCTCTATTTATTCGAAGGAATATCTAAGCCGTCCAACTAGGCTAGCTAAGTTGGGCGATCATGATGTTTTGAGACCGTTTTTGGCGGTCTTAGCTCGTTTGAGCTCATCTTTCAACAGCGCGATCACCCATGTTAGGGTTAGCGTTCAAAGGCGTTGTGGGTGTACAAGATGGAATTCGATCGGCCGGGATGTTAGTGGGCCCGTCGGTGGTCATCATGATGATCGCCTAGTTCCTCTCGGAGTTGGCTAGGCTTGTTGAATTGTGTGGCCAAATCGTGTGGCCGTGATCGCTTTTTAAGACTGACATGGGCAGTCTAGATTTTCCTTAAAGAATTTAAACGCGTTGATCGCGCTAACTTTTAATTAAAAAGTGTGTCAACACGCCGATCTCTTTATCAGTGAGTGGTGTAGCCTACGCAAGTGTTTTCATATAGATTTCAATACTGACACTTCGGGAGATTCATGCTACTCTGCTGCGAGTGAACATTAATCGTCATGTCATGCCAAAATTGAAAGTTCAGATGGGGAACATAGCATAGGAAAATACTAGGCAGGTCAATGCATTAGCGAATAATGCCGGTGGAGAATAAAATTCATAGAATATTTGGGATCATTGCTATATGCACCATTCTGAGTAAATTTTATATATATATACAAATATTTTGAATTGCTCAATACATCTGTGAGCGAAGAGGTTTATGCACTCATTGCTTTCAAATAGATTTTGTTCCTTTGCAGGATGACAGCGCATTAAATACGGGGTTTTACGATTTTACCATTGAACTAAAAACCACCATCAGCACTAGTTCTAATAGTTAATATATGAGCGTTAAATCTATTACTAAAGATCTTGAAAACTGGTATAATATCCAAACAAGTTTTTCTAAAGAAAAATCTAGAGATAAGCATGTTATTGATATGGATAATAACACTAGGTATTTTCACTCTTTAGTAAATAAGAGACTCCATAGGAATAATATCAATGTTCTTAGTGATGCTAATGATAACTTGTACATGGACATGGATGATATTTCTAATCTTCTTACAACCCATGCTAGTATTATTGCTTGTTCTAGTAATCATGTTCTTTTTGATGTTGATTTTTATATTATTCCTCATGTTATTTCTGATGCTGATAACTCTACTTTAGTATTTATATACCATCTGTTGATGAAATTGTCAATGTTGTTAAGTCTATGCCAGCTTGGAGCTTGGGAGAAACTTTTTAGTTGCATTTTAAACTCCAGAGCCTAGAAATTTATGCCTATTAAGGATGGCACTAACCAATCTAAGTGGATGGAAGCATTTTGGTTTAGGAGTTGAGGAACCAATCTGATTAGATGGAAACATCTATAAGAGTCTATTCATAAAAGCACGGAGCTCAGGTGTTAGAAATAACATGATAGTTTCGCCATATCTCGTTGAGTCCTTTTCATTTCTATTTTTATTTTATTTTCTTTTAAAAATATGTTTCTCTAAGTGATTAGGTGGGGCTCACGATTCAAGTTGTTACCAATACTAGGGTGAAATAGAGTGATTGAGATACCATGAAAAAAAAAAAAAAAAAAAAAAAAAAAAAAAAAAAAAAAAAAAAAAAAGACCAGACCAATTAGACCAATCGGAATAAATAACACTTGGATAGCAATATGTGTGTGTTCTCCCTGTCTCCGTCGCCTAAACAAGCGTGGAATGCAGGATCCAAGGGAATTACCATGTAGTCTGCTGACAAGAAGCATGCGCTTGGATCCACAAGATCTAATCATGTCGTTAAAAAGAAAAATAATAAAAACCCTAAAAACAAGTCCGCGTCGGCGGCGCCAAAAACTGATGTGGTTTTAAAGTTGTAGTGAAAGTGGTGAGTAAAGTTCGTTCAACTCGGGCTTGTGAAGGATTTTTTAGAATTAAATAAAATTGTTTCAATAATAATAAGAAAGTACCAAGACTCTGGATTCCACCATTGACCAATTATTTGATAAATTCTAATCAATATTCATGCAATATTTTTCTTTAAAGTGATTCTAATATTTGCCTCTAATTTGGTTCTTGAAGTAATAATTGTAAGCACGAAGTATGAAACATCAAAAGTATTAAAACCAAGCATATCCCATCAAAACACTTCACAACTACTCAATAAAAACCAATTTTTCTTTTAAGTTCTATGCAAAAAATCATGTAAAATAATTGCAATAAATAATAAAAATAGAATTATACCACTTTTCATGGAACAATGGCTTCCTCCGTCGCCTCGGCTAAGGGGTTTAGCTCCTCATATTAATCGTGTTCTCAAAATACATGTTTATGGCTCAAAAACTGATTACAAGGGAGAAAAGGGAATACTGTAGTCGCTGAAAGTCTAATACAGCGGACGGAATCGTTGCTGAAGAGCTTTGGTGACTGCTGGATGATGCGACCGTAATTCGTTGTCACTGAAAATAAGTCTGTCTCTGCAACTTTCTTTTTCCGCTGTTCTGTGTTCTTCGTCTTCTCCGGTTCAGTTTTGCACCAGCAGAACGTGATTTCTTCCAATGGTTTTTCTAGCTTCTCTAAGGCTCTAAACTTCCCCTAACTTATTCCTCTCCTTCCTAGGACCCTAACCAACCCTTTTATACATAGTAGAGCAAAGAAAATTCGAGAATAAACTTGGTTTTTTCCTCCACAGCAAGTTTCGATATTTCCTTTTTTTTTCTGTTTCACGTGCATTCGATCAATAAAAGCTCTCCAAACTCCTCCCTTGATAGAAACAAGTCTTTAAGAAGAGTTTCCTTCCACTTCTACACGTAAGTTTCCAAGAATAAACCAAGAAACTTGCCCAAAATAAACCATGATATTTTTGGAAAGTTTTCGCTTCCAATTCGAGTTCTAGCCACTTTGGATCCATTCCAACACCCTTACCTTGCCTGTTAGGTCCATAGGAACAAACCCAATCAAATTCATCCCTTTAATCTCCCTAAAAATCGATCAAAAATCCATCCAAAAAATCGCCTGTGTGTGAAGAGAATTCCCGCCATTTTCTGTTTTTTTGAAAACGTAAAGAAATGTGTCCTCCCCCTATCCAGTCTCGGTCTGTGCTTAGCAGCTGCCTGAAAATGGGTTACCCCTTATCCAAAGTGAGAGTCCGAATAGCAAATGTCCTCCCAGGAGCCTTTAACAACTTTTCGAGCCAATTTTCCCGCAAGAGCCCATTTTTCCAAAAACACCTACAAGGGGGTAAAATACCAAAATTAGTACAGAAATGGGTACTAACACTATACATAAAAGAGATGAAAATAGACACATAAATGCGTCTATCAGAGCTCTCCTGGCCCTGATGGTTTCCAAGTTTGCTTTTACCAGACTCAGTGTCCTATTGTAGAAAAAGATGTCATTGATGTTGTGCAGAGGTTTTTTGAGACAGGCCATATGCCTAAATGCTTGAATAAAACTTACATATATCTAATACCCGAAGTGAAAGACCCTAAAAAGCCTGCTGACTTTAGGCCTATAGGATTATATAATGTTTCTTATAAGATAGTTTCTAAAATTATTGCTAATAGAATCAGACCTTTCCTAAAGAAACTTATATCCCCTTATCAGGATGCATTTGTACCAGGTAGAGTTATTCATGATAGTATTATAATTTCCCATGAAATTATTCACACAATGAAGCAGAAAGAAGGTATTGGAGGTACTATGGCTTTGAAATTGGACTTATCTAAAGCTTTTGATAAACTTGAGTGGTCTTTTCTTTTAAAAGTCTTAACTAAGTTTGGTTTCAAAAATGCTTTCTGTAACTTAATCCATCAATGCATCTCTACCACTAGCATTAGTGTGCTTCTTAATGGTTCACCTTGCCAAGATTATGTTCCTTCTAGAGGAATAAGGCAAGGTGACCCATAATCCTCTTATTTGTTTATTTTGGCTATGAAATTTCTTTCTCTAAGTTTGATGAATGCTGAGACTAACAAGGATATTGCAGGTATCAAAGTGGCTAAAAGATCTCCCCCTATTTCATATCTTTTGTTTGTAGATGACATTCTCATCTTTGCGAAAGATGATATGCATAACATTGAGAGTAGTCTAACTATTCTCCACAGATTTGGAAATGTCTCTGGTCAAACTCTGAATTTTGGTAAGTCATGTGTTTATTTTAGTAGTAATCTCAGCCCGGAATTTTGTGAGTATTTAGCCATGAATCTGAACATGTCTATTGTTAAAGATTCTGAAACCTATTTAGGTGCACCTCTTGTCCAAGGTCACTCTAGAGCTAAATCCTTTGATCCTATTGCACAGTCCTTTGAAGCTAGGATCAAAAATTAGGTAACTGTATCTCTCAACCAAGCAGGTAGAACCACTATGGTTAAGGCTGTCTGAATCTCTTTACCCACTTATCAAATGTGTTATTTTAAAATCCCTGCCACAATCATTGACAAGTTAGACACTCTACATAGGAATTTCTGGTGGAGGCATAAAAGTGCTAAAGGAATCAAAGTTTTGGATTGGACTAATTTAAATAAACCTTGGGAATTAGGGGGTTTCGGATTTAGCAACTTAGAAACATTTAATAAGGATCTGATTATGAAGTTAGCTTGGAAGATTAGTTATATGTAAGATGAACTCTGGATTAACATTCTTGAAGCCAAATATTTTAGAGATAATAGTATTCTTCACTTAGCTAAACTTAATGATAATAGCTCCTGGATTTGGAATGGCATATATAGATGCATTGAGGTCATCAAAGAAAATAGCTGCTGGACTGTTAGATATGGAACCAAAGTGAAGATTTGGCTTGCTAAGTAGGTGATATGTCTTGATCATCCTCCAAATCCTGTTGTAGGTATATCTCCTTACAAATATCAGTTTTTTTTTTGTTTGTTTGTTTTTTGTGTGGAAAGGTATTTATAATGCTCTCCTTGTCGAAGCTAGGTTTTTAAAACATGTGGATGCTTCTAATCAATAATGTGTTCTATGCAATACTAATCAGACTGAAGACTTGGATCATATGTTTCTTCACTGTCTTGCTCACGCAATATGGAAAAAAAATTATCCTCGAGTGCATACTTTTTTGATGTATTATTCTTTAGTTCTCTCATGGATTCTGACCTGGCAGTTACAGAATTCAGTTATTAGTATTTCGAACTCCTGAATCTATCCACCTTATAGTTTACATAATGCATTTTATTTGGAAACATAGGTGTAGAGATGTTTAGTAATATAACACCCAATGCTAACACAGTCATTCGTCAATTAAGTTACTAGATTACACATCATCATTTAAGTACTTCTTCAGTGAATAACTGTCGAACCCTCAAAAGTGGCACTACTCCTGATGGGGTTCCATCTTATTAGGGAGGATATCATAATCCATCTAACCCAGTAAAACTGATATCCTATTAGTAACCATGAAAATTGGGACACAGAGAGAAACTCGTGAAAAATTATTATAACATTGGGGTCGGACAAAAGTATGCATTTTTCTTGTGTTTCACCAGGGAATGACCTATAGTAGTGATGAGGGGCTAACTGAGGCTCTAGACCGTCCGTTATATTGGAAGAAATTCTTTTTAGTAAATGTATATATTTTGTAAGAAAACAAGCAATAACCCATATCATATTAGAGGAGGGATCCCCTCACATTTTTATTATCACACTATCTCACACGTTGGACGTCATTTTTGCGAATAAAAACCAAACCGTAATGGATTTGAAGCTAATATTTTGGGGATATGTTATTATTACATAGCTCTACCTTCTTACCGAAAATGAGCAGATTCCGAAACGTATAACACCACCATCTACTACTTTGAAAATGAGCCGTTGAAAATCAACGAATTTCTAGCCGTCGAAATTAAGACCGGTAGATTGTGGGATTTATATTTCGGAATGTGCTCATTTTTGGTAGGCATGTAAAACTTGGTAAGAGGAACATATCATAAAAATATTAGCTTCAAATTCATTACCTTTTGGTTTTTATCCACACAAACGATGTCCAACGTATGAGATAGTGGAGAATAAAAGTGTGAAGGGATCCTTCCTCATCATATTAAGCCCATAAAAATATGTGTTATTCTGATCATTGCTCGACCGCGGTAGCCAATAGAAAGTCAAACTCACATGATTCGTTTATTAACTTTGCGTATTAAATGAGTCAAAATAATATATATTTATCGGGGAGTGGTAATGCAAATTTACTCGGTTACTTAGATTTAAAGTAATATTGCAAGGTTATTAAACCCTTTATTGGATTTGTGATATATATTGTTTCTTATATCGAAAAGAATTAAAAACAATCACAACAAACATAGCCATGAAATAGATAAATATCTTAATCAAAAGAAGAAAAAGAAACACGCTGGATTGGGGTATACTCAATCTAATTGGTGTATATAAAAACTTAATTGGAACTAGTTGAAAGGTTAAGGGGTGTCAAAGCGGAGCAAAGTTACCTTGCCGAATCCTAATACCTACTTGTTTTTCTTGAAATTCATTCTCCTTCTCAACCTCAAATCAATTCATTTTGCTTCCTAACCTGACGATCATTACTTTATTTTGTTGTCTCAATCTCATCAGAAAAATTGAAATTGTTAATTTACAGTTATATAGTCGTCAGGGTATATCTTCATCTACCTTGACGACATGTTTAATTTTAGACGTCATCTTCTTGGGATAAATACCGTGACCACTTTTCATTTCTGAAAGTAACATTCACATGGTCGTCATGGTATTCATCCCAAAACCTTGACGACTAGTTAACGGTTATGATTTATCATCATGTTATGAAAATCTGAATCGCACTGACTAATGACTGTCAAAGCCTGATTTTTCATGTGTTCAACTTTGTAATTAATCGTCAAGTTAGGTTTTCAAAAACTTAACAGTCTAAACTTTGACAACTAGGTGATGCCGTCACTTTGATGCATTTCGACCCTGACGACCAACAACTGCCAAAACCAAAATATCATGTGTCCATTTTGTTGTTAGTCGTCATGTTTGTGAAACTATAACCTTGACGACATCTGATAATCGTTAGTCGTCATGGTTGGGATAAATGCAACATGACAACATTTGATTAACTATTAAAAGTCGTTATTTCGTTATTATACGAGCATGACGACCATGCCTAGTCGGCATGCTGTTGTGCAGTCGAACATGGCGACTTTTCATAACCATTCTGAGTCTTTGAATTCATACAATCATTTGAAGAATCAAACCAACAAAACATTGTTTATTTTCATTTTCGGAACAAAATTCTCAAAAACCAAAAAAAAAAATCCAAATATTTTCTAACAAGATTCATAAGTTAAATTTAACAACGGGTAGCTAGCTCAGCTGGTATCCCCGATCCTCAAAAGTTTCATGTGTTCCAGGAGGTCCCAGGTTCAAGTCCCAGGTGGCGCAATATTACAGAGTTTGACATGGAAGGTAGAGTTAGCTTGTCCCCCTTGCGACATAATCATCCCACCCTATCCGCTTCGGCTCCCTTGGCTGGTTCCTCATGAGGCTCGCTGGTAGGCTAGCACGTCAACTTGTTCAACTAATGTAGTAGTACGTTGTTGGAGCTTAGCTTGTTAGGCTTCTAACTAGTTTCGTGTAATAATAATCTTTATCCAATAATAAAAAGTATTATTATAATCAAAATCAGAATATTTACTTATGATGTGTTTGTTTGCAGAATTCAACATTTCCAGGAATTTGTAAACCCATGGTATTATAAATTCTAGGATTCATGTACATCCTTGTGTGTTTGGTAACTAAATTAGCATTTCTAGGATTCAAATAGTTTCTCAGCAAATGTCGGACTAGAGGATTTGCTGGAAAAATGATTCCCATAGGAAACGTGATTCCAGGGATTCGGACAACCAAACGTACCAAGGGAAACGTAATTCCACCAGATCCCTTGGACCCATAAATTAACCTTTAAAATTCTACATCCAAACCCACCATTAACAAATTTAATAGATTAGTGCTAATTAATTCGGGGAAGATTAGGTATTAAATAGATTAGTGCTGATTAATTTGGGGAAGACTAGGTATTATAAAAGATATGCATAAGGGGTTTTGAATTTTACTACGGGTGTTTTACAGAATGGCCACACTCCCTTAATTGGTTTTACAAAATGATCACAGCTTTAATTAGTGTTTACAAAGTGGTATTTTTCCATCCGACTTAACTGTTTTGAGAAAAACAGTCTGAATTTTGTCTTAAATACCCCTCTAGAGTTCTTGAGGTGATGATAGTGGTGGTGGTGGTGGCTATACCCGAGAGAGGAAGCAGTGAACCCTTCTAGGGAATGTGATGGAACGATCCTGAATGCGGGCTGAAGTTCCGGTGCCATCTAAGAATCCTGATCTATTTCACCAGCAGCAGCAGCAGCAACAACAAGAAGCAGTAGCAGCAGCAACAACAAGCAGCAGCAGCAGCAAGCAGCACCACCAAAAGGTTCTAACAGCTCCATCAAAACCATCAAAGCCATTCTAAGCTACGAATCTGTTCCTAATCCCTATTCCTCTTCACTGATAAAACATACATGCAACACCCTGTAATTATCCAAAACACATATTTCCTGCAAACATTAGAGTTGAATGTTAGAACAAATAAATTAATTTCTTCATTCAAACACTTCATATATTGTACTCACATAACATACAATTCGTAGTAGAAACCCCCTAAGTTGAACACACAATCTATAACAACACTTTATCATTACCAATCCAAACTAGGGTTTCAGAAAAAAAATCCCCAATTTCAGAAATTTAGGGCTTATAAGAAAAGAATCCCAAAACTAAAGTTTCTGAATCGAAATTGGGATAACATATAATCTTATGAAAAATCAACAAATTACAGAAAAAGAAAAAATCCCCAACAATTTCTTTCATAATTTTAGGGTTTATGACAAAAAAAAAAAAAGTCAGAAATTAAAAACTAGGGTTTCTGAATCAGACTTATAAAAGTGTAGAGGAGAAGAACTATTACCTCGTAATGGCTGTGGACATCTTGAATATGAAAACTAACAGTGATCATCATCTTGAACATCTTGATTAATTGGTGATGAGAAGAACTCTTTTAACTCGTGATGAAGAATACAACCCTAAACCCGCGCTGAAGAAGAAATCTCAGTTCGACGAAGTACTATATAACTACGCTCAAGTTCACCTCACCATTCTCTCCATTGTTGCAGAGAAGAAGTTGCAGAGAAGAAATGCAGAACACAAGCGGCGGGTGAATGAGGTAGGAGATAGATATTGAGAGTTATATGTTAGGTTTTCACCCAGTTTGATCGAACGACGTAAAATTCTTAGAGATTTGCAAACTCGATGGCATAACTGTAATGACTAGTCTGCAAATACTTTGTAACAGTGTGACTCATTTGTGAACCGGAATTAGTAAGTGGGACTGTTTTTGTAAATACCCTTTTACTTTTAGAGGACCATATTTTGCCTTATTCATTATACCCTGTTAGATTTGTGTGGCGACTAATGAGTTTGTGTAAAACAAATGATTTAGCACAACGAGCCCGTCTAGCTCAGTTGGTAGAGCGCAAGGCTCTTAACCTTGTGGTCGTGGGTTCGAGCCCCACGGTGGGCGCTTTCAATTTTTTAATTTTATCCCTCTAGTTATGTGTGCTTCTTCTTTCCATTCTCCAACAAAAATCCCATCCTTATAATCTTTTTGAACTTTATCTCTAAGTGGGTGATGTGGAGTAACTTGTCGATGTTGAAAGTAGTAAAGGGAAAAAAAACGTGGGACTAAACATCACCTATTGTGTAGCTAGGTCCATCAAAAGAAAAATATCATACAAGAAAATTCATTTTAATCAATTAGAATTGTAAAGATCCCTCGAATGTTCGTTCGACCACTGGATGAGCTCACTGAAGAGTTGGATCATACTGAACATGAAAGCAGCAATTTTGAGATTCCTGTGATTGATATGGAAAGCGTGGATCAAAATGACCATCGCCGACGCGAGGAAGTTATTGATAAAGTTCGGCGTGCATCGGGGACTCGGGGATTCTTTCGGTTGGTGACCATGGAATTCCTTTAACTGTAATGAATGAGATTATTAAAGGTATCAAAAGATTTCATGAGCAAGATACAGAGATTAAGAAACAATTTTACTCAAATGACCCCAAAACAAGATGCATGTTCTATACTAATTTCGATCTCTATGTATCAAAATATGCTAACTGGAGAGACAGTTTAAGATGTAACCTATTAAATCCTGATCCTCTTGATCCTCAAGAATTGCCAGACACTTGCAGGTAATAATTAATCTACACTCTACTGACAGTTTACTTCTAGTATTATAATGGTGACACATATACGGGAATGAATCTTATCTTCTGTAATTGAATCCAATATTGTTCTTTACTGCTGTTTTTGTTCTTCATAAGCTGATCCATCGCCCATCTTAATTTCAGAGATATAATAGTTGAGTATTGGAAGCATATTCTTAAATTGGCAGATACAGTTACTGGGTTGTTATCGGAAGCATACAAGACCACCTTAAAAGAACTTTTACTGATTTCTTGGTACTTAGTGGTCATTACTATCCAGCATACCCTGAACCTGAACTAACCTTAGGGACAAGTAAGCATTCAGACCCGAGTTTCTTCACACTTATTCTCCAAGATCATATTGGCGGACTACAAATTCTTCATCAGAATCAGTGGGTTACCATAAAACCCATCCCAGGAACTCTAATAGTAAACATCGGAGATCTTCTTCAGGTAAATAAATGTTTCTCACTCAGAAGTTAGAACCAATACGAAGTTGATTTCTGTTCTGCAAGCCTCATTTTTTTCTACTGTTCCATTTCAAACAGCTTATCAGCAATGACAAGTTCAAAAGCGCTGAACACAGGGTACTAGCCAATCGCAGTGGACCAAGAGTATCAGTGGCATGTTTTCTGAATACAAAATCCAGTGACAACACAAAGATTTATGGTCCTTTGAAAGAGATACTATCAGAGGATAATCCCCCTATTTACAAATATATTACGATGAAAGAATACATTGAGCATTACTTTAAGAAAGGACTTGGCCGCCCTTGATCACTTTAAGTTGTCTAGTAATTAGTTGATACAGCCTATGGGTGTCTATGGTTTTCTTTCTTGGGGTTTGTTGTAAGTGTCTATGTTTGTTCAAGTGAATGTTTACTTTCATGTTATGCAATTATAAAGTAGTATTTTTCCTTTTCCAGAATCTAATGTACTATACTACAAAAATAGAAAAGCAAAACCACCGACATAGTAGTCTATTTTAAAAATTGCAGCTAACCTTCAAACAAGCATATAAATCAGGATAAACTCAATTGGATGACCAGTAAACAGTTGGGATACAAATCATGATACATAGACATAGAGGAAATGAAGAACAGTAAATGCAAAATGAAACCATATCCTAGCAGCGAGTCTCATTAAGCTCACATACCTTCGAAGTGTGTCCATGTAACAATTGATTTGAATAATTACTCCTTGTGCTTCGGATCACGTCCTCGAACAAACCATTCACGCTTGAGTGACATTTTGACACATTTAAAAGGCAGGATTACCCCATTTCACTCTGTCACAGAGTATCTCCTGGAAGACGTAGAAGATGACGAGTCAACATCTGACATGGACCTAGATGAAATCAGATATTACAAGTCAGAGACGGAATCACTCTCAATTAGTTTTAGAGCCTCAACTGGACTCACCGTACATATTACAAGTTTCTGTTTATTTGTAACTTCTTACTTACCATTCTACAATGGACATTGTTTGATGTAAAGAAGTCCCTGCTGGTTATGACGGGAAGAAAGAGCTGAAGGTCTTCATTAGAAGTATGTATTGTACTGGAATGTCGACAACCGCTGTCAGCTGTGTGGCAGGCTTTTTCTTCTTTTAGGTCTATCTTGAAGTTTCCACGTCTTCAGTTAACTTGTATACTAAACTATGGAGCACGCTTGGTTACCTTTCGTGAATTATTTTTCTGGGGAAATATCAACGGAAATTTCTTTAGCCACTTATACGGTTATACCCCTGTATGCTAACTATAAAAATTTCTTCGTCTCTGAAGTCTGAAGTAGCTGTTTCGAGATCAAACAGAAAGACTTCTTCCCAGTTGAACAATAACTTTTAGCACCATCTATCTGCATGCTCAAGTAATCCTCATATGAATCCTGCATATTAAGCCATACCAAGAAGCACATTTTCTCTCTTTTCCATAATTCCCACTGTTTTCAACTGATCATAGAGAGAATCTAAAGTTTTAAAGATCTCCATCCTATTTGGTGTCCTTAACCAGAAACTCATGAACTTTATTTTTCACTTGAATTAAGCTACTACCAGGAACTTTCTCAATAGCCTCCTTCTTCATTGCGCTCTAACCCTTAAAACATCCTCCCACCGGTGGATCGACGCATTCAAATTTGAAATGCCCCAGTTCGGGGATCTTTTTTGTCACAACCTCTAACAACTCTCTTTGTCCATACAACTTACAAAAACCAAGTAATGTAGCCCAAATAACCGCATTTGGCTTCATTGACATACTCGTAATTAACGTGTATGCTTCCTCTAATTCCCTGCTCGACTAAGAAGATCGATCATGAATCCATAATGCTCAATTCGAGGAACAATGTTGAACTGTTTCACCATTTGACTAAAAACCCATGAGTGCAAGCGGAGAGAACAGCAATGAAGATGACATCATCTGGTTGTATTCTTTCCACACACATCTCGTTGAAGAGAGCAAAAGCTTCTTTACACTGCCCATTAAAGGCTAAGCCTGCAACCATTGATGTCCATGTGATAGTGCACTTCTTTCTCAGTTGATTGAACATTAAAATTGCAAACATGTCTATCAAGGCATTCCCTAGTGAAGTAGAAATTTCAACATCCCGCTTTTGAATATAAGATTTGATCCATTTTCCTTGTTCTTGAGCACCTAGGAGTGTACAGGCGGAGAGAACACTCATAGAGTAGTTTCGTCCGGCTTACATTCACCACACAGCAACATTCTGTGAAAAACTTCCAATGCTTGATCAAATTTATGACTCTGAACAAAATCCGCAATCATCGGATTCCAAGAAATGACATTCTTAACTGGCATTAAATCGAAAAGGTTGTTCATTTTTCCAACATCACCAACTTTAGCATATCCTGAAATCATAGCAGTCCAAGAAACTACAGACTTCACATTCGATCAAAAATCAACCTTGCATTCTTCACATCATCATTCCTCGTATAACCAGAAATCACAGCATTCCAGGATACTTCATTATCAAGCCCCAACCTTGCATTCTTCATCACAGCATTCCAAGTTATCATCTCTTCAAACAACAATCTCTCCGGCTCCATTTCTCCTCTCTTGGCCAAACCACTAATAAACAAATTCCATGAAACAGCATTTCTCTCTTCCATATACTTAAACAACTCAATGGCCAACTCCATATCTTTCAGTCATATCTTCAAACACCTTTAATGCACAACCCACATTCTCACTACACTTGGAATAGAACAATATTCTGAACAAATACATAAGCCCCAAATCCGAATTTCACAACATGGGTATGTAACTCTCTCCCAGTATCAAGATCATCATAAGACTGACATGATTTAAAAAGAAATGTAAATGTGAAATTATTAGGCGAAACCCTCGTAGAACTATAAACAAAAAATGCATTTTTTTTTATTTTTTTTTGAAGCATCTTTATGATTTTTCTGTAAGAAACACTCAATCTAATTTATTGTAAACAATTATTTCATTTTTTTTGATCGGTTATATTGTAAACAAATACATTTGGGAAAAGAAAGTTATTGAATACTTGGACTGAATAATCTAATGAATTGAATTTAGTAGAGAAACCTACTTTGTTGATACCAAAGTTTGGAGATGGATCTGTTTTAATTCACTCGTGTCTCTACATTTTTGTAGAATTTGGAGGAGTAATTACTGTTCCAGTCTTTGTTTTCTGTCACCAATTCAGACTACAGGTACCAACCCCAGCTCTCCGGAACGAAAAAGAGTCTTTTTCTACCGTTTGGGCCAAGTCCTATAGTCTAGGACAAGCTCCTAAGTCCTATAGGCGTGCTAATTTAGTATGCTAGTCGCAGAACCAAACCGCGAGTTTGCGTTGAATGGTTCAGCGGAAAAAAATATTCGCTTTTCGTTGAATGGAACAACGTTTGACCAGTCAAACTAGTTGACTGCGCTGTTTCATTTAGCGCAGACAGCCAGCGCTGAACCATTCAGCGCAGATACCTTGGAATGTTCTTCCCTGCACTGAACCATTCTGCGAAAAGGTGATTTTGGATGCGCTAAACCATTTAGCGAAACTATCTCGTTACTAGTTCAATTGCGAGATATATCTAGAGAGATAACTTTTGTTAAAAGATAGACAACACTTTTTTTCTATTCTGCAACGCTTTTTGGCTAATCTAGCAGTCAAATATAACCCATAGGACTTAGTCTTAGAGGATCTCCAATGTTAGGGTGGAGGTCATCCTATGTGGAGGTCTTATTAACCCCTTTTGGTTGTGGGTCATTTACTACATGACAAAAATAAATAAATATAAGACTCTCTATCTAAATTTCATCTCCAATCCCTAAGGTGATCTAACACTTTTTATTTAAATTTAGAGACAAAAGATGACGTGGACTTAAGACCCAGGGTCATGAAGAAAGTCTTAATTAGACTTTCTCCTTTACCCCCCACTTAGCCATGTCATCTTTATTTATGAGCCCCACCCTTGCATTGGAGATGAAAATTTGGTGGACAAGGTCTTAAATCCTAGGTGTCATGCAATTTTAAGACCTTGACCAGTGTCTCAGTGGTAGAGCCTCCGTCATTCCTGCATGAGAGCATTCTTTTTTACTTTTATCGGGTCCTTAAATACCGGAAGAAAAAGTCATAAGCAAAACATTTTTTACTTAACAAAAAAAAATAACTTTTTGCCTCTAGAAGTAATTTTAAAATCTTATATCCGACGTAGCTTCCATACATTTTTACTTTCAGAAATCCAAAAATTGTTATCTAATAGGGAAAGAGTCGATGTAAAACAAGATAGTTGCCCAAATTTTTTGTTCAAATCGTGATTTTGCATCCCAACTCAAATGATTAATGAGTTTTGCACCTCATATTAAAAACATTTTTATGAAGTAGGATCCGTTGACCACAATTGCTAAAAGCTGGTGCCAGCGTTAGAGGTGCTGGTACAATTTCATACAAGTAAAAAAATTATAAGCAATCCTTACCATTGGATCGCTCAAATGATACCAGCGCGCTAATGCTAGTACCTGCCTTTAGCAACCATGTCGCTGACAGGCCCATTCTTACAATATCCAACAAGATTTATGAGTGTTAGATTGTGACGAATAAACGGACTAGATTTTGTTGACTATAATGCATTTTTTAATTCAAAAAGGAATTTGTTGACTATAATGCATTCATTATTTTATTTTTTATTCAAAAAGGAATTTTATCAAGAGTTATAAATTAAGCTGTTACCGAGAGTTTATCCTTACTGATCCAGGTATTGATATCAGGAGGGAAAGTTTCATAATACTCAAAGCTAGAGCCACTAATCCTAGCTTTCTTAGCAATGTCATCTGCAACTCATTCTTATCTCTACTAACTGATTGACACAACCATACAGGCTTGTGTTTAAAAAATGACTGAATATTTAAAATAAAACAATGGTTTTTCTAATGAACACAAGGATCAGTTTCCTTGGCAGACATTATTAGAAGTTTATTTTCCGATTCAAAAACAACTTTGTCTAACTCCGTTGGACTGGCCCATTCAATTGCAAATTTTAGTGCCATACATTCAAACTGCTAAACTTCTTGTCCTAGATTCAACCTCCCATCAAAGAATTGGCCTTTTGCTCCAAAGCATGATCTTGCACAATCACGTAGTATTAGTCCTATTCTTGCATTTCATGTTTCTTTTTTGAAAAAAGCATCCACATTTATTTCATAAAATTAATATCAGGGGGATCCATTTTTTTAGCAATGCTAGCCAGGTGCTTAATACGCTCTATAGTTATTACTTTGTTTGGTTTCATATATTGAAAGATGCCAGCAAACTGATCCTTCCAAATCATCTAGATAGTAATCATGAGAGTATAGAGGATATACTCCATTTGGTTAGGAGTAACTCCATTAAAAGTATTACTTGGAGAAAACCAACCTACAATCCAGTGAAGCACATCAGTATGAGCATTAAGAACCTGAGAGACATTTACACTAATACCCAACCAAATTTACCTAGCATAGGGACAATCAATAAACAAATGCTCAGCAGTTTCATAGGAGAGTTACACATGACACAATGAATATATATATATAAATCTGTGTTATACCTAGAAACTTTTTCCCTAGTAGGAACAATGTTCCTAAGACATTTTCATATGAATAATTTAACTATGTAAGGAAGTTTAGTTTTCCAAAGGTATTAGTTAGGGGATTATTAGATTGATTGGTACTTTGAACATTAACTAAGGTGTCATCACAGAAAGAAAATCTTTTTTATCTGGCATCCATACAAGAATATCATCACCTCTAATAGGAACATGCATTGCTAAAATCATGTTAGCAGTTTTATCAGAAAATAAAGTGTTAATTAAATCAGCATTCTATGTTCCAGAATCAGGTAAGAAAAGATCACAGACAAAAGCGTAAGCAGAAGAGAAATCAGCAGTACTAGCAGGCTCAGGAGGCTATTGGAAACCCATTATCCAATTATCAAGCCAAAATTTAACCTTTATGCCACACCTAATAGAACAACATGTATTATTTTTTACTAGAGTTAAACCATTGTTGATCCCTCTCCAAATCCAATAGCAATTCTCATTAAGATCATCATGTTGCAAAAATATCATTACCTTTAGAATACTTGCCTTTAAAACTTTAAAACTCATATCATCGGGATTTTTACAAATTTTCCAAGCAAGTTTAGCAATTAAAGCATGATTAAAAAAAATCAAGTTTCTAAAAGCAAGACTACCTAACGCTTTATAAGTACAAATACTAATCCATGATATGAAACAAATACCTCTATTAACTTCATGGCTCCACCAAAAATTCCTTTGCATAGAATCAAGTTTGGTAATAATATTGTTTGGAATTTTAAAATAACAATTTGATGTGTAGGAAGAGCATTCAAAACAGACTTAACCATAGTGGTTCTGCTAGATAGGTTTAGAGAAATGTTACACCAATTGTTTAATCTAGCCTCAAAATATTGAACAATAGGAGTAAAATTATTTTTGTTTATTCTGACCTAAAAGAGGGGGAACTCCTAGATAGGTATCTTAGTCCTTTACAATGCTCATATTGATGAGAGCTTCGGATAAGTCTTCACAAGCACCTGGACTCATATTCTTACTGAAATAAACACACGATTTTTGGAAATTAAGAAGTTGACCAGAAAACATACCAAAGTTCTTTATAATGTCAAGAATACCATTAACATTGTCCATATTTTCCTTAGTGAAGATGAGGATATCATCTACAAACAATATATAAGTAATGGAAGGGGTTTTCCTAGGAACAAAAGCATCCTGATAAGAAGATATCATGTTTTTGAGGAAGGTCTTAATTCTATTAGCTAGAATTTTGGATATGATCTTATAAGATGTATTACAAAGTCCAATTGTCCTAAAATCAGGTGGTGTTGTTGGTTCCTTACACTTAATTAGGGATTAAGGAAATATAAGTTTTATTAAGACTCCTAGGCTTCACTACCAACGTGTTTTCATTGAGTTTGATAAAATCCTGCTTGGAAACCATCCAGTCCATGTAAGCTCTAAGCAGACATGCTTTTGAAAACATATTCAATTTCCTCCTTAGAAGGAGTACTTCCATATGAGTGAGAATAGTAAAAATACAATCAAAAAAGGATTGGTAGAACACCCAATAGAGGGAAAATGACTAGTTAACAGTTGATTTATACCATCTTTATCATTATACCAAGTACCATTATTATCACGTAATGCATCAATGTTGTTTCTATGTCTTCTTTTATTCACAAGAGAATGAAAATATCTAGTATTATGATCTATGTCAGTAGAAAATTTACCTCTACATTTTTATCAGTATAATTCAGTTTGAATGTTGAACCATTTTTTCAATATTCTTAGTAAGACATACTATCCTAGCACGTTGATTATCATTGACCTGACTATCCTGAACATGTTTATGTTATCTTGAATGTCACCAAATCCCATTCTAGCTATTCTATTGAGACAAAGTTGTTCTACTGAATTGAAGTTTTTGTTGAAATTTAAAAGCATGACTACCATGAACACTTATGTTCCATGCTAAGTCCATTTGGTTCTCAAAAGTTTGATGCTTAATCCAAGTACCAAAAAACTTAAAAGGTCTCCATAAATGTTTAGGGACAGGGTCAGTTAACAACATGATAGGACGGTGATCATAAGCAATATGGTTCAAATGAAGGACAATAACATCAGAAATGAAGAAACCAATCATTATTTCCTAGTCCCAAGCCAAGTCTAGCTTTTCTAAAACCAGTACCATACTTTTTACTAGACTAGGTATAAGTTCTACCCTCATAACCAATATCAGTCAATCCAAAATCTATAACTTTACTTCTAACCCAACCGTCTAAACTATTGGCACCACCATTCACATGAAAGTTCAAGTCATCTAGGACTAACCATGGCTAACTGACATCCTTACAAGATCATGTAAGAAATTTCATTGATGTTTTTTGGATTCAGGATAAGTAGAGCCATACTTAAATGAAATGAGGAGTACTTCTGGTGACTGAGGATGGATTTTAACAAGAGCATGAATAATGTTATCTGCAGCACTAGCAATTTCAAAAGTAATACCATCTTTCCACATAAGAATTAAACCACCAGCTAGACCAACTCTACTAATGTAGTCATAGTCATAGTTATGACAATTTAGAGACTGATCAATAGAGATCATACTACTAATATCAACTTTAGTTTCATATTAGAACATAAATTCAGGATTTTGAACTTTGACCAAATTGTATAGTTGCAGATTTGTAAATTTACTAGCAAGACCTTGGACATTCAAGCAAGGAATTTCATTTTATAGTTAAAAAAAAAAACTGTTCTAAGTGTAGAAAATATGTTGGAGTAGAATAGAAATATTGATAGACGCATTTATGTGTTTATTTTCATCTCTTTTATGTATAGTGTTAGTACCTATTTTTGTACTAATTTTGGTATTTTATCCCTTGTAGGTGTTTTTGGAAAAATAGGCTTTTGCGGCAAAATTGGCTCGAAAAGTTGTTAAAGGCCCCTGGGAGGACATTTGCTATTCGGACTCTCACTTTGGATAAGGGGTAACCCATTTCCAGGCAGTTGCTAAGCACAGACCGGGATTGGATAAGGGGAGGTCATCCCCTTCGTTTGAAATTTTGTTTTGGCGGGAAAACCAAAAGTCACCTACGTAACTTCCTGGCAAGTTTTGGATCGATTTTTGTAAGTGTTTTATCGAGATTCAATCGCCAAACTAAGTTGGGATGGACTTGAATGGAGTAAACAAGGTTGGTACATCTGTTTATATCGATTAGAATGGGCTGAATGATCGGGTTTTGATAAAACAGGGAAATAAAAATAAAAATGGAAACAGACAAAGTTTTGAATTATATTTAGAAGTTACATGCTATATTTTGCAAGGATTTGTTTGTAGAAGCATAAGAGGATAGTTTGGATAATTCAGGAAGGAGGTGAAGTGATTAAACAGGTTAGAATATCCAAAACTTGGCCGAGAAGAAAAATTTATTTTTGGGGAAGAAAAAGAGATTTTGATCAAGTTTAAACCGAGTTGTGAGGTATATATAAGCTCTAGAGAGGCTAAGGAAGAGTTACGAACACTTTGGAGAAGTTTAGAGCCTTAGAGAAGCGAAAAAAAATCAACTGGAGTCGAGTACAGAAACTTTTCTGCTGCTGCGAAGAAGAAGAACATGAAGAACATAAGACCCTCAGAGTCAGTTGCAGAAGCAGACTTATTTTCAGTGACAACGAGGTACAGTCGCATCTTCCTGCAGTCACCGAAGCCTTTCAGCAACAATTCCGACTTCTGTTTTAGACCTTCAGCAACTGCAGAATCCGCTGTTTTAACACTTTTCTCCCTTTTAATCAACTTTTGAGCCATAAACATGTATTTTGAGATTATGATTAATATGAGGAGCTAAACCCCATTGCTGAGGCGATAGAGGAAGCTATTTTTCCAACAAAAAGTGGTATATTCTATTTTATTTCAATTATTTTTATGATTATTTGCCTTGATTTATAATTGTTTGAATGATTTTTGTTAAGCAATTGTTATTTCTTTTGATAGAGCATGCTTAGCCATAGGTTCTTGATGCTTTATACTTTGGATTTACACTTGTTATTTTGAAAATCTACATATTGCAATAGCTTAGAATCAAATTAAACGCAAAAATTGAATAAATATAAATACTAGATAAAATCACTTTGAACTTGGAAAATAGTGGAATCTTAGCCTCAGTGTTCTTTTAATATTGATATCAACTTTGTCAGTGTTTGCTATAATTTTTAGTGATTTTTCTATTTAGTTTTGAATTTAAGTCTAAAGTTATCCTTCACAAGTTCGAGAATCGAATCCCTCTTTTTACTACAACTAAAATTCACATCAAATATCATAAACCAAAACAAGAAAGAAAAGGATTGTACAAAGTTATAAATTTTAAATTATTAATTACTTGTACCTTCCTAGTTTTTTTTTCTTTCCAGAATGCTTAATTTTATCTGCTGATACTTGGATATTATCTCCAGCAGTCATTTCCATTGGTGTGGATTCACTTGATTGATCAAAAATCTGATTGGTGATAACAAAATCACACTTGTTGAGATCCGCATTAGGAATAGAGGATTTTTTTGTCTTTTCCAGGTTCCAACTCTATTTGAGGGGTTGGCACAGGATTTTCTATGACTTTGTTTGCATACTCAGGAACAATGAAACCATCGGCCGGAGGAATAAAAGGTGCAGACCTAGTTGATTTCCTAAGATTTTTCTTTAAACTGGGTGCAGACCTATAGTGCATTAAATTTGGGTATAACAGATGACCCATAACCCAAAATCATTTTCCAAATTCTTTTTTCTTTGCTGCTCATTCTTCGTCTTCTCTCACTAACCCCTCTTTCCTCTTTGTACAAACAACATTAGGGTCTGGTCAGTGATGATTGATGAGTCAAGTTACATCGAGAAACAATTAAAATAATATTAATATCCGTTATGCAAATAATGATCATTATCCAAGCTGAAAACAAAAGATTCTATCAACAATTTAATCACAAAAAGGATAAGTTTTCATTTATTACTCTGATATTGGTTATAAGCATCTGGGTCACACAAAAAATTCCAAATATAAAACTCCCAAAAATTAGAGTTCGTTCTTTTACAAATATCGATTTCATCAAGAGATTTTAAGGAGATTTTAAATTAGATTATTTTTTAATTATCCTCGATCTGAAATACAGTTAGATAAATGATGTTACATTTTCTACTTGTTCCAGATGAAATTAAATACTTATCTAATAGTTATTTAATAATTAAACCGGACAATGGGTCTATCAAAATACCCACCTAATACTATTGGAATCTTGTAAATCTGTATTGTCTACGTATTTCAATTCGACATAATAGATTGTTAGATCTGTCAATAGTGGATGCTTTTAATGGATCCTCCCTCGGTTATTAAACATGCTTTAGTAATTTAAGCGGAGTCACATCTTTTTCAAAATTTTGGGTTTTCTCTCAAATTAACGAATACAAATGAGATTGCTTCTATGATTTTTTTTCAGATTCATCACTCCTTTTATCCCAATGCTGATCTATCTTATATCATCTTTTTGTCCAAAAATTATTTCTCTTTTAAATCAACTTCTTTGTTAAGGTTTTATTTTTTAATGGCTAACTAAATCTTATATCTCTCCCTGCGTATTGCAGTTTGTTTTTCCCCTAAATATGACGTTTGCTTTCAATCTAGTTCTAGTTTCAGCATTTGTAGTGGTGGTCTTAGCGTTTGCAGTTGTTGTATTTAATCTTTTGGAAGATTTGGAAAAAAAAAGGTGTATCAGTCATTGTTACATGGATGAAGAGGAGACGTGTTAACTCGGCAGATGATCCTCATCGAATTCATCAATCACGTGTGAGTCACACATTCCAGCTCATCAGAAAATGGTACAAAATTAAACACTGAGTCATCCCTATGATAATGTTGTTACAGGCAATTTCAAATCATCCCTCTTCTAAAGCAATAATTATCGGCACAAATCAAATGATTCCCACGACCTCAATAGGTATCAACTCCACTATCAGTCAATTCCTTAAACACGATTATGATGACTTATATAGTAAGCAAAAAATTGATCATCTCACCAGGAAAGAATTTCAAAAATCAACAGCGACCGCGTTATATCCCAATTATCTCTCGGAGCGAGGAAAACATTTAATGGAAAAAAATATGGGTGATATAGAAATCGTGAATAACGCTCATCAAGACCAGAAGGATGAAGAAGAAAGCCAAGGAGTAGAGATGCAACATTATTGCAGGACCCAAAATGCATTTTGTTCATGAAATTATGAAGGAGAAAAAATATAAAATGGTGAAGAAAGTTGGAGACAAAGAAATTCAGTTTGCATCTTTCAATGGTATTCACTCTTTTATGGAGCCAGTGAAAGTCTATGCTAAAATTAATGTTGATACTTCATTGGAAAAAGGAAATTCACTAAATAGAAGTGCTGGGGTAACTAGGAGGGAGGAAAAATATCTGAAGGAAGATGATGAAGAGGAAGGAAGTGTAAGAATAAGGGGAAAACATAGGATCACTACAACACTATCTAATACCATTAGGAAGTACTCAACTATGGTAATGTGAACAGTGTTGATACATCTATTCCATCAACAACTAACAAGACCACTACTAAAATTATGAAAATTCTAGATGGGGAAAAACATGATGGAAAAGGCACATGGGGAGATCAGGTTCAAATTTATAAACTTTATTATATTTTTCAATTTGTGCAATCTTGTCAGATAATCCCATCTTTTTTTGTTGAACATTTTAGCTATTCTATTGCTTCTTTAAAACTTTACTGCTTTGTTTCCAATTCCTTGACTGCTCAATACTGTTTTAAACTATCAATAATCATGAAACTCTTGTGTTGGAATGTATGCATCTTTGGAAATAAATACACTAGACAACACCTTATGGAACTAATCAGATCAAATGATCATGATGTAATTTTTCTAAGCGAAACCAAAATTCAGCTAAAAAAAAAAAACTTTATGTTCCGAATTTTAATTATCTTAATGCGGTGTTTTGTGAACCAATAGGACAATCTGGTGGCCTTTGTTTTCTTTGGAATGATGGTATTGACATTCAAGTGGTTAAATGTAATCTAAATACTATAAATTGTGTGATCAAAATTGATGCAAGAACTAATCATTCTCTTGTTTCTTTTATTTACGGGTCTCTTGATCCTACTGTTAGAAAGGCTCAATGGGATATGATGCAGGCTTTTGCTAATCACTACAAGTTCCCATAGGCTGTTATGGGGGATTTGAATTTCATTTTGACATAAGAAGAAAAAGAAAGTGGTAATTAAGAAAGTCAATCTCAATTGGATATTTCAAATGCTTTACTGAATAATGCTAGTCTCCACTCTTTATCTTATATAGGAAATCCATTTACTTGGACTAATAGAAGGAAATGACAAGAGCTGATTCTTGAAAGATTAGACAGAGTTTTAGCTAGTTTGGACTGGATAAAACGTTCCCTAAAGCAGCAGTATACCATCTTATAGCTGTTGCCAGTGACCATTACCCTATTCTTCTTACTACTATTCCAAATGAAAACTCAACTCATAGACCTTTTAGGCTTAATAGGACTTGGTTTAGGGATAATACTTGTAAGGATGTTATAAGATCCAGCTGGCAAAACTATCATAATGAATCTGCAACTTTTAAACTCTGTAAGTTCTTATATGGCACAAAGCAGGAATTGAAGAGATATACTTATGAACAATTTGGTAATAGTACTTCTCAGATAGCCAAAACAGAAGATCATATCTCTTTTCTCATAGCAAATGGTCATAATTTGTCTTCTGATAGTGTTATTGAATTAAATAAAAATCTAACTTTTTGGTATGATGGAGATGAAGACTATTGGAGAATAAGAGGGAAAATGGAGATAGGAATACAAGATATTTTCACAACAAAGCCAATTTCAGGAAAAAGAAAACTCAAATTGATACTCTACAAAATGATTTATGTATTTGGTTGTCTGATAGGACAGATATTGCTGATACTCTTAAGTCTCATTTCCTTAATATGAGTAGAAGCACTAATCCACCTAATCCTGCCAATTATCTAGATTATATTGCTCCTTGTATTACAGCTAAGGATAACATAATGCTCACTAAAATTCCTACTCATGAGGAAGTCAAGTTCATTGTTTGTGGAATGCAACCTTGGACTACACCAGGACCAGATGGTGTTTCACCTGGCTTTTACCAGGAAATGCGTGATACAGTTGGAGATGCCACTGTAAGTATGGTTCAATCTTTTTTTCACTCCAAGCATATATGTTAAAGCAAATGAATCATAATTTTACTGCTTTAATATATACCAAAAGTTAATTGTCCTAAGACTGCTGCTGATTTTAGATCAATAAGTTTGTGTAATGTGGTCTATAATATAATATTTAAGCTTATTGCTAGTAGATTGAAAACACTTATTAATAAAATTATCACTCCTTATCAAACTGCATTTCTTAGTGGTAGGTTAATCACATATAACATAGTAATGAGAAAAAATTTGATGGGGGGAAATTTTGAAGGGGGCATGAGAGACCAATAAGAAGCCGACATTTGTTTCCTAAATTTTGACTAATTTAAGTTACTAAGTTATACTCCCAAATTACCGTTTTCCAAATCTAAGCAAATCTTGTTATCCAAAAATACTAATTAACCTAAATTAAGGTCAACTCAAGCCAACTGTAAAAGGGAAGAAACAGATAAACCACTAAAAATATCTAACAAGATTTGTTAACTTTTATTAAAATCTAAACTCTCTTTTCCTGAAGATTTATTATATATGGTTTTTAAACGGTAAAGGTAATTTCTTATCACTACACCAAAACCAAGATTTTCTCATAGTGTAACCTGTCACAGTTTATTTTTCAGTCACTGATACACCTGTGATAAGTTCTGCAACAATTATAACTGTTGTTAAATTTTGTATTCGTGATAATGAATATGAATATTTAACTTTTTTACTAGTAACAATAATATTTGTTGCCAATTATACAAACAATCACAATTATAATCTAAAATGATAATTCCACCCAAAAATTTAACCACACCTAAAACAACCCCGAATTAATCACTCTTAGAATTTTGGTTGTCACTACTTTCCCAACATTTATACAAACTAACAAATTTATTTAATTTCTAAAAATCATTTTTTTTTGTATATATTTTTTTTATTACGGTAAAAATATTATAATGATTTTATATTATTTGAAGATTAAACAGAGCTTTTGGTTGGTAGCCTAGCAACAAGCTGGGCTCCAACACCCTTTTGAATAGCAATGCCTAATCTATGAAAAATAAAACTACCAAAGCCACTACCAGCGTCATTGCTAACTAAACAGTTCTTCAGACGCTTGAAAAAACACAAAGTATCCTCACCCAATTCTCCTAAAGTGGAGAAAGCTAAGACACCCAAGCCATGACCATGTGAAACACACTTATCCAAATATTTAGTGTGTTTACGTGAGACCGCATTAGAAATAGCTTTTCCGGGGACGAAAGAGCAGACTCCATCACCAGTGAAGGGAGAGACACCTGTGACATCCATACAAACATCTTTCCCATTTTCCCAGTTGAGCACAAGAATATCAGCAGGTTTCAAATCTTTGTCATCATCTGTCAGGAAACCCAAAGAAACTTCCTTACGTGCAGGCACGCCAGCTTTGTAACAGATGTCAGTGATTACATCACGAACAAAAGCATGTCGAAACTTAGGGCCTATATCCTTAGCACAATGAAGCACGTGATCCCCAAAGATGTCCATGGATTTGTTACAACTTGGGCATAAGCCATTCTCAACGAACAATGGGATACCAAGACGATAGCAAAGCACAACTCTAAAATGTTTGGGTCCAAGGCACTGATTAAGCCTACTAATGGGAATAGCCAATAAATAATCTTGTGCATGCTTGATACGATTACACTGTCATAAGATGGAATCTCTTGCAGACATAGAAAATTGGTATGGGATTTGCTTCTTAACTGCATCAAAATAATTAACTGCCAGGGAGTGCATGGGTGGAGGGGCAGTATCATCGACATAGTATGTAGAAGGTAAACCACATACGTGAATAAAATTCCGAAGTGCAAAATGATAAGCGGAACCTTTGTCTGAAGAGAATGAATTACCAAGAATCACCTTTTGCACCGAAGTAGTCTGACTCTGAGAAGCGAGGTAGCAATAGGCGCTGGTATCAGCCATAGTGTAAATGTCAAGTCCACCATCTTTGATAGGCAAGGAAGCTAATCGCTGCTGTAAAGGACCAAACCCCGCACCATCACCAGTAATTAGAAGTCTCAAATACTTAAGTAGATGATCATCAAAAAGGGTAGTGACTGATTGCAGGGCTGCAGGATTGGTAGTACGCATTGCAAAATATAATCTAGACAACAAGTCAACAAGTCTTGACCTAGTAGGAAATTTGACTTGGACAAATACCAACCTTTTGTCTCGATTTTGTCGACAAAACCACAACAGAAATATCCGCTTCTTCCGAAGACTGTGAAAATTACCAAACTACCCTTATCCGAATAAGTGCAATAAAAATTTCGAAAATTATGAACATGACAGATTATACCCTTACCGAAATAAGTGCAATGAATATTCTGGAGACTGTGAAAATGACCAGACTACCCTTATCGGAAATAAGTAAAGTAAATATTAAAGATTATGAAAATGACCATATTACCCTTACTAGAAATAAGTGCAATAAATATTATGGAGACTGTGAAAATGACCAAACTACCCTTATCAAAAATAAGTAAAGTAAATATTACAGACTGTGAAAATGACCATATTACCCTTACTGGAAATAAGTGCAATAAATATTATGGAGACTGTGAATGACCAGACTACCCTTATCGGAAATAAGTAAAGTAAATATTACAAACTGTTAAAATGACCATGTTACCCTTCCTGGAAATAAATGCAATAAATATTATGGACAAAGTAAAATGACCATACTGCCCTTAATGGAAATTTATGCAATAAATATTGTGGAGACTGTGAAAATGACCACACTACGCTTAATGAAAATAAGTAAAGTAAATATTACAAACTGTGAAAATGACCATATTACCTTTAATGAAAATAAGTGCAATAAATATTTTGGAGACTTTGAAATGACTAGACTACCCTTACCAGAATGATTAAAGTAAATATTACACACTGTGACAATGACCATATAATCCTTGCTGGAAATAAGTGTAATAAATATTATGGAGATTGTGAAAATGACCAGACTACCCGTATCAAAAATAAGTAAAGAAAATATTGCAGACTGTGAAAATTACCATACTATCCTTAATGGAAAATAGAGCAATATATATTATGGAGACTGTGAAAATGACCAGACTACCCTTATCAGAAAAAATTAAAGTAAATATTAAAGACTTTGAAAATGACCATATTACCCTTACTGGAAATAGGTGCAATAAATATTATTGAGACTATAAAAATGACCAGACTACACTTATCAGAAATAATTAAAGTAAATATTACACACTTTGAAAATGACCATATTACCCTTATTGGAGATAAGTGCAATAAATATTATGGAGACTATGAAAATGACCAGACTACCCTTATCGGAAATAAGTAAAGTAATATTACAGATTATGAAAATGACCATATTACCCTTACTTGAAATAAGTGCAATAAATATTATGGAGACTATGAAAATGACCAGACTATCCTTATCGAAAATAAGTAAAGTAAATATTACAGATTATGAAAATGACCATATTACCCTTACTGGAAATAAGTGTAATAAATATTGGGAGACTTTGAAAATGACCAGACTACCCTTATCTGAAATAAGTAAAGTAAATATTACAGACTGTGAAAATGACCATATTACTCTTAATTGAAATAAGTGCAATAAAATATTATGGTCATTTTCACAGTCTGTAACATTTATTTTACTTATTTTCGGTAAGGGTAGTGTGGTAAGTTTCACTGTCTCCATAATATTTATTGCACAAATTTCCATTAAGTGCAGTATGGTCATTTTCACAGTCTCCATAATATTTATTGCACTTATTTCCAATAAGGGTAATATGGTCATTTTCATAATCTGTAATATTTACTTTAGTTATTTCCGATAAGGGTAGTTTGGTCATTTTCATAGTCTCCATAATATTTATTGCACTTATTTCTAGTAAGGGTAATATGGTCATTTTCAAAGTGTGTAATATTTACTTTAATTATTTCCGATAAGGGTAGTCTGGTCATTTTCATAGTCTCAATAATATTATTGCACTTATTTCCAGTAAGGGTAATATGGTCATTTTTAAAGTCTGTAATATTTACTTTAATTATTTCTGATAAGGGTAGTCTGGTCATTTTCACAGTCTCCATAATATTTATTGCTCTATTTCCATTAATGGTAGTATGGTAATTTTCACAGTCTGCAATATTTACTTTACTTATTTTTGATACGGGTAGTCTGGTCATTTTCACATTCTCCATAATATTTATTACACTTATTTCCAGTAAGGATAATATGGTCATTTTCACGGTCTGTAATATTTACTTTACTTTATTTTTGATAAGGGTAGTCTGGTCATTTTCATAGCTACCATAATATTTATTGCATTTATTTTTATTAAGGGTAATATGGTCATTTTCACAGTCTGTAATATTTACTTTACTTATTTCTGATAAAGGTAGTCTGGTCATTTTCAAAGTCTCCATAATATTTATTACACTTATTTCCAGTAAGGGTAAATAGGTCATTTCATAATCTGTAATATTTACTTTACATATTTCCGATAAGGGTAGTCTGGTCATTTTCAGAGTCTCCATAATATTTATTGCACTTATTTCCAGTAAGGGTAATATGGTCATTTTCATAATCTGTAATATTTACTTTAGTTATTTCCGATAAAGGTAGTCTGGTCATTTTCATAGTCTCCATTATATTTATTGCACTTATTTCCAGTAAGGTAATATGGTCATTTTCAAAGTGTGTAATATTTACTTTAATTATTTCTGATAAGGGTAGTCTGGTCATTTTCATAGTCTCCATAATATTTATTGCACTTATTTCCAGTAAGGGTAATATGGTCATTTTCAAAGTCTGTAATATTTACTTTAATTATTTCCGATAAGGGTAGTCTGGTCATTTTCATAGTCTCCATAATATTTATTACACTTATTTCCAGTAAGGGTAATATGGTCATTTTATAAATCTGATATATATTTCACCTTCAGTTCATCCAATTGAGAAACTCAGGTCTAACTCTAGGAATTTTCGAACCTTGGATGTTAAAATCTGATAAATTTCATCTTCAGTTCACCCGAATGAGAAACTCAGGTCCAACTCTAGTAATCTTTAAAACTGAGATGTTCAAATCTGACAAATTTCATCTTCAGTTCACCCGAATGAGAAACTCAGGTCCAACTCTAGTAATCTTTTAACCTGGGATGTTGAAATCTGATAAATTTCATCTTCAGTTCACCCGAATGAGAAACCCAGGTCCAACTTTAGTAATCTTTTAACCTGAGATGTTGAAATCTGATAAATTTCATCTTCAGTTCACCCGAATGAGAAACTCAGGTCCAACTCTAGTAATCTTTGAACCTGGGATGTTCAATTCTGATAAATTTAATCTCCAATTCACCCGAATGAGAAACTCAAGTCCAACTCTACTTATTTTTGAACCTGGGATGTTCAAATCTGATAAATTTCATCTTCAGTTCATCTGAATGAGAAACACATGTCCAACTCTAGTAATCTTTGAACCTGGGATGTTCAATTCTTATAAATTTCATCTTCAGTTCACCCGAATGAGAAACTCAGGTCCAACTCTAGTAATCT
>JAJJMB010011222.1:11844788-11883366 GCA_023531105.1 Papaver atlanticum | reverse complement strand
CAGTTCACCCGAATGAGAAACTCAGGTCCAACTCTAGTAATCTTTGACCTCGGATATTCAATTCTGATAAATTTCATCTTCAGTTCATCCGAATGAGAAACATAGGTCCAACACTAGTAATCTTTGAACCTGGGATGTGAAATTTTGATAAATTTCTTCTTCAGTTCACCCGAATGAGAAACTCAGGTCCAACTCTAGTAATCTTTGAACCTGAGATGTTCAATTCCGATAAATTTCATCTTCAGTTCACCGGAATGAGAAACTTAGGTCCAACTCTAGTAATCTTTGAACCTGGGATGTTCAAATCTGATAAATTTCATCTTCAGTTCATCCAAATGAGAAACACATGTCCAACTCTAGTAATCTTTGAACCTGGGATGTTCAATTCTGATAAATTTTATCTTCAGTTCACCCGAATGAGAAACTCAGGTCCAACTCTAGTAATCTTTGAACCAGGGATGTTCAATTCTATAAATTTCATCTTCAGTTCATCCGAATGAGAAACACGGGTCCAACTCTAGTAATCTTTGAACCTGGGATGTTCAATTCTGATAAATTTCATCTTCAGTTCACCTGAATGAGAAACTCAGGTCCAACTCTACAAATCTTTGAACCTGGGATGTTCAAATCTGATAAATTTCATCTTCAGTTCATCCGATTGAGAAACTCAGGTCAAATTCTAGTAATCTGGCAACCTGAGTTTGTAAATCCTGATACTTTTACATATTTAGATCATCGGTGTCACATTGTATATTTTTTTTTTGGGATAGCGTCACATTGTTCAGGGTGTTATAAAACGAACCACCACTTTTTAAAACATGGAGAACCGTTCAATGGATTTTATTTTTTACACATGGCAAGAAACTAACAATCCAATCTTTTGGTACCAATCAGATTGACGTCCAAGGAAATAGTCGTCCAGCTTACCTATACTTTAACATAGTGAAGGCTGGGTGTGGAAAACACACCATAAAAGCGAAAATGGGAGAGAAACCCAAATCTAACCTAATTTTTCTTTCTCTCCGCCTCTTCTCAGTTCGCAGTGTTCCTTTTTCTCCCTAACCCTAAATCGAATTAGATTCTTCAATCTCTTGGCCGATCATAATCAACCACACCTTATTGTGATTCACTAGCAGTTCGTATGAGTTGTTTCTGGGAAACCTCATCACGATTTGAAAAAAATTTTTATCACCGAATCTTCAGTTTACAAAATCAACAACAAATCAACCAAATCTTAAGTATAATGCTCTACAGTCACCAAAATAACAATACCCTAGAGAAATAAATATATTTTTTCTTGTTTTTATTTCCTCGGTTTTGCTTTACTCTTGAAGAATAAGAACAAGAAAGATGGGGAAGAAAAGCTATTAGTAAACTCAAATAATAAGAAGTGGGTTCTATTTTCCTTGTTAGCCTTGTTTTAAAAACCCTTATTTTTGTGTTTAAATCTTGTTGTAGATGGTCACTGAAGTTTTATTATTTATAGTCGGTGATGGTTATCCTGTTCGTGGAGCTAGTGGTGCAAAGAACTACCAGATTTGATAAATGGGTTTTTACCTATTTTCCACATACTTCTTTTTATTTTTCAGATCTGAGAAGTTCATAATGAGGATAGTCTTTTGGGTTTCAATGGATCTTAATGTAATAATCTGATTATTTATTTTGGTTGATTGAAACAGGAAGTTGAAGAGAGGATAGTCTTGAAGCTTCCGTTGGGAATGTATGTAAAGAGAGATTTCTAAAGTTTGAAGCCTAACTTGTTCAGATCCGAAGAGAGTTGAAGAGTCTCTAACAAACCTCCAATTTCTCACTCTTTTTATTATTTTCCCCCTCATTTTTTCATCAAAATCTGAAGTAATGGGTATAGGGATTTGAGGTGTTATGATTCATTAGATTAGCCTTTTAGTTCTTATCAAAATCTATGCTACCAGATCAAGTTCAAATAACTACGATTGAAATCCATTCAGGGTTCTTGTAATGATGGTGTGGTAGTGGTGATGAACTAAGAATAATTTGTTTCAAATGAAAGATTTGAGGAAGTTACTTCAATTTTGGTTTTATCTTTATGGGTTTTAGTTTTCAATTGAAAATTTGGTTTTTCTGTTGATTGTAGGAAGGTTATTGGTCTAATTTTCTGCAGTCTGGACTCGTTCGCGATGGAGGATATATTAGCTGATGTTCCTCCAAGCGGATTATGTGTCAATTTCTTAGTTGCGGGTTGTTAGCCTCAATTTTTCGGTGCTTGGTTTTAGTTTTAGTTTTAGTTTCAGTTCCTGTTTGCTTGTTTTGTTTGCTAATAAAGTTCAGTGAACAGATTAAAGCTATGTGACACATGGTAGAAAACAGTCCACATGTTCCTATTTGTGACTCAAAACTCACAATGTTACTTCGAGATTCTTTTGGAGGTAATCCATTCTTAGGGTATCTTGTTTCAATTTGCGTTTCATTTTGCTATTGGAGGATAAATCTTACTTGCCACACACTTTAGTTGGATGTGCCTTCTTATACTGCCACAGCTTTACAAACTTTAATGTAAATGCTTGATGTCTTTTCTTATGTTCAGCTAACTGTATTAGAACTTTGGAAGTTTTCTAACATTCGTTCATTCTTAACTAAGGCTATGAAAGTGGAGAATATGGTGAAAGGCATCAGAAAGTATTCCATGGTGAGCTTGAAAGAATAGTTGTAGAAGAACAAGATCGTGTCTCCGAGGAGTATTCAGAAGCATTGGAGGTGAATTATTTAGCATTTTAGTTACTTCGACATTAAATTTGATATGATATTAAATGTATATTTCATATGAAATACAAACTATCTTTTTGTAGGGAATCCCGGTTTAGCTGTGTTCATGAAGGCGTGGTGATGCAACTGCATTTAATGCATCTAGATCGCTCGTAGGTTTGCGCCTACTACTGGTGGTGTTAAGAACTCGCGCTGATACCGCTTTGGAACTTTTGTTATTCGGTAAATTTATGCTCTTGGCAAGTTCATTATGGGTTTTTGTAGTTACTTAGTTTCCAATGGGTAGGTTGTGTGCACGTGGAATGTGCCTGGTAGTTGTTCTTTTGTCTTTGGTATTGGTTATTGAACTAACAAATCATATACGCCTTAAAGTTGTATACTTGTATGCTGATTTCTTTAAGCATACCATTCATGTATAACTATGTATTTGTCTAAATAGTGTCGCTCTACTTGTTTCCTTTCATACTCTTTGCTGGGAGTGTCTTAGTTTTGATTAATGGTCTAGAATTATGTGAAATGATATTTTTCTAAGCTCGTTACATGGTATGATACATGTAATAAACTAAAAAAATCATATCATTAATTTGTATATTTTTGTTCTCTTGCAACTTCTTGTCACATTGTGATATGCAGTTGTCTTTATTGAAGTTGGGCTTGTTTCTGTTTGGTTGCAGCTCATGAGTGTTGGCTTGATCCTTCACATGGCAAAGGCTCAGAAGATAGTTGATGGTGGTCTTTGGAGCAGTTGCAGTATGAAGTATATGTGCGGAATAGGTATATGAAGAGAGTAGAGAACTTTATCCATCTTTTGAAGTTATGGTGAGGTTAGGGATTGTAGATTGATACGTATGAATTGCAGATTGAAAAAGAATAGATTGCAATCGTGTTTCAGGTTTAATTGTACTGGATGTTTGTAAACTAGAAAATCCAGGTTCATGATGGTAGAATGTGTGGATAGTTTGCAGATTAGAAAAGAAGAAAATACAATTGTGTTTCAGGTTTATTTCTATTTCAGGCCTGTAAACTGAAAGTGCAGGCCCATCGTAATGATCTGGATTGCAGGCTGTAAACTGGAAACCCGGATCCATGAAAATGATCTGGGCTACCCTTTTTTTTTAATTGTAATTTAAAGAACTGTTACTGGTTTAGTGTAACAACAAATGTAATTAAAAAAAACACGTGTCATCATTTGAAGAAGAACAGTACAAAAATGACACGTGCCCACAAAAGATTTGTTGCAAATCAATAGGTAACTCTTATAAGTGTTACTGTATTCGTGACAAAAAGTGACACGTGTCATTCGTTGAATTGTGGTAAGTATAGAGTAACAAATAAAACCGTTAAGATAAATGTGACAAATACAACACGTGTCGCAATCCTAAAATTAGGTCAATTGTGGCTATTAATTATTGCAACGGTTTATAAATGTGACTGTAGCTGGCCATTGTCACAGATAAAACCGTCACAAAAAGCGTTCACAATTATTAATAACTGCCTTTTTTGAAACAGGTTATAACCGTTACAAATCTTATCAGTAACAGGTATAGCCTGTGACAAAATCCTGGAAATGGAATCTAAACACTCTTAAGGTTGATTAAACTTTGATAATTAATCAATCTAATATCTTAGCTTACTTGATTCTGTAACAAATAAAATCGTTTGATTTTGCTGGTTTACCACTCGAGAGTGGTGATGAGTGCTTATATTGGACATGGATAATCTTTGGAGTACTAATTAGTTTTCTAGTTTTTTTTTTCTTTGCTTTTTTACAGACAGTTACATCATTATCCACCTTGATCAAATCTTTTAGTTATCCATTATTAGCTCTGCTCGTCCTGTATCATTCATTATCCGTATATATAATACATAAATTAATCCAACGATGGAAATATGTAACAGCTCATAAATGCTGGACAACTTGCTCTAAGATAATTACCTTTGTTTTTTTTGTTTTGTTTTTTTTGATGCAAAGAAACTTGTATTACTTAGGCACTGTCGTTCTCAATAAAGTTTAGGGATAATTGGACTTTAGTACTCAGGTTTTGCCCAACACTAGGCTTTGGTTTAACATTTGTCCAACGTTAGGGCTTGGTACCTGGACTGGACGTTGACTTGAGTTGACTAGGTTAAATATTAACTTATGTTTAGAAATTATTAAATAAATTAAAAACTGTTATAAACGGAAGTTTACAGATAGATGCCCACTTTAGTGGGACCCTATTACTTGGGCACCAAGTATGTAAACTCTATAAATAGAGTCCTAAACCTTTGTATTCTACACACATTAATAAAATTTCTCTCTGTCTTCTTCCCCTCTACTTTGTGTTTCTTGTTCTCTGTCTTCTATATCACAACACGTCATCAGCACGTAGCTCTACCCGAGCATAATTACCAAACATCACATGATAGGCTGTAAAAGCTACTAGTTACAAGCGTTTTGGGCGATTGCAACCATAAAAGAAAGCAAACCGTCGATGGATATGTTATATCTCTACATAAAGAGGACGAAAAGGGATTTTCTTTGTTTTCCAACACTAGTTATATTCTTTATTTTAATGTTATATGTACGATTCAAAACTGTCAAGTTACTAACTATTTTGTGCAATAATTGTTCGTAGGATATGAGGTGTTGATAAGACCTCAAGATATTAGCTATATGCACGTGATCATGTAAGCCTCCAAGCTTATGATTTAGGAGCAGCAAACAGGTTACATCAGGCTTTTTATTGAGCTTTTAAATTGGATTTCTCTTTTTCTTTTTCTTTTTGTATTATGTAAACCTGGTGGGTTATTACTAGCCGCAGTCTATATTTGACCGGATACGGGTGATCAACTATCTTTTTAATAGGTTGATTTTTATTTTCTTTCTCTATTTTTTTGTCTTATAAAAAGAAGGAAAAAAATCCATTGAAAGATGGTTTACAGTTTCTATTCCCCTAATGAAACTGTATAATCACCACAAATTGGTGTCATCGCGATTTAGCTATCATTATGAGATTTAACTACATGCATGGTTGAAAAACCTACGGCCAATTAAATTTGGTATCCTTGTCCGTTGGACGAGGATCATGTATATGGTATCTATTTATTGACAAGAAACCATACATCGACCACAAAAGTGGATTTTTCCTTTGCGATGACCAAAACGATGATATTTTTTTATTTGTCGATACGAGTGTTTGATAAATCGTATAAACTAATTTGTGCTAATTTTCTTTATCGTTTCCATAAAATTGGCATATTTTCTAAATTTTTGCCAAAAAGGAGTGAATGTTTCGACCACATAATGGACTTTTTCCAAAGTCGATAACGACAATGGTTTCTTTAATTTCTTAAAAAGAATCATATAAGCCAATTGATTTTTTTTCCCTATCGATCCTAAAGGGATATATAAAGTTTCGTTATTATGATATTAACAATTGCAAACACCAAGAAGAACTACTGCATTCTTAAGGGATATTGAGCATTTTTTTCTCTCATGGTAAATCTCCAAAAATTTAAAATAGTTCCACTTGTAATTGGAATTGGACACTAAAGATCAAAGGGTGCGCACCCGGCTTGTTAGCCAATATTATTAGTCCTTGTAGTGACTATATTGATCTTATTTTAATTTTCTTTTGATGAAAAAAGTGTCAATAATTTCATCTCGTTGACTCTTGAGGTCACGAAGTTATCAGAGATTTGTTTGCATATTTTCAATGCTTTTGGTTTTGACATATAATTTTATTTTTTATTTTATTTTTTGTTCCAAAAGCAATCCATGTGTTGATGATAAATACGTATGTCTATGAAGACTATATTTATTTATTTTTATGTCAAAAGACATATTTCATAGTAAGTATATGTCATGTTCCACAGGTTTCACTATGAACAACATTACATTTCTGAGTAACTATTGATGGGTGTAACTAACCATTGAATGGGTGTAATAATCCTAGAGTCATTTCCTCGAGTTCTGTAGTGAGTTAAGATGTAATACTAACCGTTGATACAGTTAGTAAGGATTGGTCTATTAAAGACCAATCATTCTTCTCTCCTGAACTTATGTAATGAAAAACTAAAATTGCTTCAATTGAAGTTAGGCTATGATTTATCAGAGAGAAGGCAGCTTGCTGCTATTTATCTTGAATTCTTCTTGTAGTTGTAATTGGTACGCTACAATTGGTATACATCTCCATCCTGGAACCTGTAACCATGGCCACCAAAGAAAAACTTCAAGAGATTTCCACAATTGTTGCTCAACACACAGATTCAATCACTGAGATTAAACCTGAGATTCAGTCCTTGGGTACCAAGATGAATCTTATTATCAGTTTACTTGAACCTGCGCAACACTCGAATTCACCTTCAGATCCGTCTTCATCTGAGATTCCTCAACCAAATCTGGATAATTCCATTACAGGATTTTAGCGGATGATACATAATCTCTCTCACAGTGAATCTCGTAAGTTCTCTCGTACCCCCAAAGTAGATTTTCCAAGATTTAATGGTACTAATCCCCGTGGTTGGGTTCTCAAATGTGAACGGTATTTCAATTTACATAAATTTCCTGATGATGAGCATGTTGATATGGCTGCAATTCATTTCGATTCTTCAGTAGATCCATGGTTTTTAAACTATCAGCAGGGTAAAGAATTCATTCCATGGGATACCTTTATTCATGATTTATGTGCTCGATTTGAAGATATTGCTCAGGATAATTATGTTGGTAGTTTCAATAAACTGTACCAAACTACCACTGTAGAGGATTACTATGATCTTTGGGAACATTATAAAAGCTTCATGGTAGCTAACAATCCTTATTTACCTGAGAGTTTTTACACTTTGAGTTTCATTAGTGGTTTAAAAGAGGAGATCCGTACAGTAGTGTAAAAGTTCAAACCTGATAATACTGCAACAACTTTTTATCTGGCTAGAATGCAATAAGCTTCTATGCATCATCATCCTAAACCAACTAAATCCTTCTCTAAACCCTTTGCACCCTCACCACTTTCTGTTTCCCACCCACCATCTACCATCAAACCCTTTTTCACTCCATCCTTTACATTTTCTAAGAGCAATACTTCCTCATCATCCCCCATTGTGACTCACCCTACTACTCCCACTAAAACTTCACCAGACAATTCTCTTCCTCCTGTTAAGAGACTTACTCATGCACAAATGCAGGTTAGGAAAGATAAAGGGCTTTGTTATACTTGTGATGAGTTTTACAGACAGGGTCACAGATGTAAAACTCAACAACTATTTATGTTAATTGCTGATGAGGACATAGAAGAGCATGGATCATTATCCACTGAAGAAATCTCTGATGTATCTCTTTCAACTTCTGATTCTACAATCGAGATTTCTTTACATGCCTTGACAAAGAATATTGCTCCTTACACTATCAGAATTTCTGGTCATCTCAACAAGCATCCTGTGGTTGTCCTTATTAATACATGCAGTACACATAGTTTTATTGATGCTGCATTAACCTCCAAATTGGGCCTTCATGTCTCTCCAACTGGTCAAATGCTTGTTACAGTTGCTAATGGGGACAGCACCATCAGCAAAGGTATCTGCCAACACCTTAACAGGGAAATGCAAGGGTATCAGTTTTCTGCAAATTTACGAGCTCTTCCTCTAGGTGGTTGTGACATTGTCTTAGGCGTTGATTGGTTGCGCTAACTTGGTGATGTTACTTTTAACTTCAGTCAGCTGAGCATTTTTTTTCTACATCAAGGCAATCCAATTACACTTCAGGGTAACTCTTCTAAACCTTCTCTGAGTCTCATTAGTGGTTCTTCTTTAAAGAAGTTTATTAAGAGTAATACCCCTACCCTCATTGGCCAATTTTTCTCTATTTCTACAACCCCTATACTTCCACCACCACCTGCAGTCTCTGCTCTTTTAGAAACTTTTTCAGATGTTTTTGCATAACCTACTGGACTTCCTCCTTCTAGGTTACTTAACCATAAAATTCCACTCAAAACTGGGTCTGACCCAACTTCTCAAAGGCCATATAAGTGCCTTTATGTGCATAAGTCTGTAGTGGAGTCCTTAGTCTCTGACATGCTATCCTATGGTGTGATCCAACACAGCCATAATCCATTTGCTGCTCCTATTCTCCTAGTCAAGAAGAAAGATGGAACTTGGCGTTTCTGTGTCGATTATCGTAAACTCAATGACATTACAGTCAAAGATAAATTACCAACTCCTCTTATAGAAGAATTGTTAGATGAGTTGAATGGTTTTGTGGTGTTTTCAAAGATAGATCTTCGTTCAGGTTACTACCAAATCCGAGTTTATGCACTAGTCATTCCCAAGACTGCTTTTCGCACTCATCATGGCCACTACGAATTCAGAGTCATGCCATTTTGGCTTACTAATGCCCCTACGACATTTCAAGACCTCATGAATGAGGTGTTTCAGCCATATCTTCGTAAGTTTGTACTTGTATTCTTTGACGATATCTTAGTTTACAGTTCATCCATTGAAGCACATATGGAGCACTTGCAGCTTACATTAGCCTTATTGAGGAAGCATTCTCTATTTGCCAAGTTATCCAAATGTGCCTTTGCTCAGCCATAACTCGAGTACCTGGCCACATTATCACTGCCAATGGTGTTGCTGCAGACCCTGACAAAGTTGCAGCCATGGTTAATTGGCCACAACCACAAACACTGAAGCAGCTCAGAGGATTCTTAGGGCTTACAGGCTACTACCGTAAATTTATTAAAAACTATCGCAATATTTGCAAGCCACTAACTGATATGCTCAAGAAGGATTCTTTTGCATGGACTGATGCTGCCACTCATGCCTTCTCTTCCATCAAAAATGCTATGACTTCAACACCAGTATTGGCCCTACCTGATTTCTCTCAGCCATTTACTTTAGAAACTGATGCTTGTTCAAAAGGGATTGGTGTTGTGCTTATGCAGCATAGTAAACTCATTGCCTTCCTCAGCAAACCATTGGGTCCTAAGGCATTAGCTTTATCTACCTATGAGAAAGAATTTTTGGCCATTGTCATGGCTGTTAAAAAATGGAAGCACTATTTGAGCAGTCAACAGTTTATCATTCATACAGACCATCAGAGTTTGAAGTATCTAATGAACAGAAATTGTCTACTTCTTTACAGCAAAAATGGTTAGTCAAATTGATGGGTTTTGACTATGTCATTAAGTACAAAAAAGGGTTGGAAAATCAGGCTGTTGATGCCTTATCCAGATTGCCTACTTTCTCTTGCTCAGCATTGTCAGTATCTCAGCCCCAGTGGGTGCAAGACATTCATTATAGCTATGAGTCAGACACAGCAGCACAACAACTTATTACTCAACTCACTGTGACTCCAACTCAGGGCAACTATTCTTATGCACATGGCATCTTAAGATTCAAAGGGAGACTTTATATTGGCTCAGGTACTGCACTCAGATCTTTCATTTTACATTCCTTACATGCCTCTGCTGTTGGAGGCCTTTCTGGCATCAATGGTACTTATCACAGGGCTAGAACCTCCTTCTTTTGGCCTAACATGAAGACTGATATCATTCAGCTTGTCACAACTTGTGATGTGTGCCAATGCAACAAGGGAGAAAACTCACTTCCAGGTGGTCTACTATAACCCCTTCCTATACCTGACACTGCATGGCAACACATTTCCTTAGATTTCATTGAGGGACTTCCAATGTCTTTTAAAAAGAATGTCATCTTAGTAGTTGTGGATAGACTGACAAAGTATAGCCACTTTATTTCTCTTGGCCACCCATTCACTGCTGTTACAGTTGCTAAGGAATTCCTTGCTCATGTGTTCAAGCTTCATGGACTTCCTAGTTCCATTGTCAGTGACAGGGAAAAAATCTTCATCAGCCAATTCTGGCAAGCACTTTTCAAGACTTGAGGCACCACATTAAAGCTCAATTCTGCCTACCATCCTCAAACTAATGGACAGACTGAAAGAACCAATGCCTGTGTTGAATAATACTTGAGGTGCATGACAAGCTCTCATCCTAAACAGTGGGTCCAATGGTTAGCCTTAGCTGAATGATGGTTTAACACCAACTACCACTCCAGCTTGAAGATGTCTCCCTTTCAAGCTTTGTATGGGTATGCTCCACCTCACTTGGTTTTCCCTATTCCTACTTTTACTTCTGTTTCCACTGTAGACAACTATTTACAAGAGAGGGACATTATGCTGTAATTGCTCAAAGAAGAACTCTCCAAGGCACAAAGCAGAATGAAATTCTTTGCAGATAAAAAGAGATCTGACAGAAATTTTGAGGTAGGTGACCTGGTATTCTTGAAGCTTCAGCCTTACAGGAAAACTTTAGTTGCTATAAGAAGGAATCTAAAATTGTCTGCCAAATACTTTGGCCCCTTTGAAGTCCTACAAAGAATTGGAGTTGTTGCTTATAAACTGAAACTTCCTGTGGGGTCTAAGATACACCCAGTCTTTCATGTCTCTCAGTTAAATAAGAAAATAGACTTGCAGGCGGTTCTATCACCTCAACTACCATTGGTGGACCATGCAGGACAATTTGTCATTGAACCTGTTGCTATTTTGGACACTAGAACTACTGTCAGAGGCACATCTCAAATTCCCCAAGTCTTAGTGCAGTGGTGCCACTCAGATCCAGCAGATTCAACATGGGAGGATGCTGCTCATATCCAAGCTCAGTTTCCAGACTTTATCCTTGAGGACAAGGATCTCTAAATGGGAGGGGCAGTGTCATGTTCCACAGGTTGTACTATGCACAACATTACATTTCTGAGTAACTATTGATGGGTGTAACTAACATTTGAATGGGTGTAATAATCCTAGAGTCATTTCCTCGAGTTATGTAGTGAGATAAGATGTAATACTAACCGTTGATACAGTTAGTAAGGATTGGTCTATTAAAGACCAATCATTCTTCTCTCCTGAACTTATGTAATGAAAAACTAAAATTGCTTCAATTGAAGTTAGGCTCTGATTTATCAGAGAGAAGGCAGCTTGCTGCTAGTTATCTTGAATTCTTCTTGTAGTTGTAATTGGTACGCTACAGTATATGTCTCGAATTAATCAGATAATACACTACGAAACATGAGATGAAAATAGCCATAATCAGGGGGAGACTATACACTATCGAACGTTAGTGTTCATTAACTTAAAAGTTATATTAATTTCTCTCCCAACACAATCAAACCAATCAAGGCTGTCATATATGATTGGCGTGAAATTTCTCATTTTGCTTTTATATAAGCTTTTGCCTCTTAAGAGGAAATCCAGTCACATCTAGTAAATAAGTAGCGTTCTATAAGAGGCAACAGGTAGTGCTCCAATTGAGTGTACCAAAATCATATTCTCAAATATAATACCTTTTCACATGAAAACGAGGAGATTATAATGCCCACGGGCGCTGGTACCAGTAATTGATTAAATTTTGCAAGATATGCATAAATTTGAGAATTGCGTGAGCTTATAGTAAGCCAATTATTGTCGAAATTTATAGTAGCTACTGAAATAATAAATGATGGTGGTTGTTAACCCCTCTGAAGAGAAATATCGACATATGTGATTGGTATGCACAAAATCCAAATTATGTTGGATTGAAATCTCTTGAATAGGGCTATTTATGGATCCAAAACTTAACACCTTAAATGTGCAAGCCTGAATTCTTAAGATTACAGGTTGGTGTAGTTGTGATGCGTTATTAAGAGAAATTAATCGTACTAAAAACGATTTGAGGTTTTTATTTTTGCTTAGACCCCTAGGATTGTTTCAATAAATTTTTCTTCTCCATGCAAGATGTATTTGGCGTGGTAGTCCTTGAAGGACTCATATTGCATTTACACAATATATGTGGTCGGGAACATAATCGAATTTATAATCTTTTTAGGATTCAAATTATATTCAGACAGCCACCTGACTCGATTATATCAGGTTTAACAATCCTTTATGTGTTTTTAGAAATTTGGTACGAAACCAAAGATCCGGATTAATTAGTTGATGATAGTAACTTTATAGGTCTCTTGAGGAGTCCTTAAAAACACAAAAATCCACGCTTTAGCAGCATAAATATTATTTTTCTTAAATCTGCAGTTAAAATATTATGCTTGCTTAAAATTTGTCTATGATAGACTATAATTATGATTTTGGTGCTTGTTTTCTATAACACTCATATACTTGAGTTAATTAGCATCCATAAATCGTCAAACGTTATACTCTTTTTCCTTCGTTCCAGGTTTTGTCCCACGTGGTTTTCCTGACAAGGTTTTAACGAGGCAACATCTCGTTGACGTTTAATTTTCTTTAAGAAATGTTGATATTTGTGCTCTTTTTCCTTCGTCCAAATTTTTTCCATTGAGTTTTTACTGGAAAGGTTTTAGTGAGGCAATTAAATTCAACATGGTGGTCATCCAAGGGGGAGTTGTATCAATTTCAGTTATTTGGTGGATTCCCACCATTGACTAGGTCATTTTATTAGACTGAATCAACATAACAAGCCCTTAGTAATTTGGATGTCATTCCGATCCACATAAGGTATGACCACAATACAATTTTGTTCACTTATGGTAATCCATCTACATCTTGGATATACGTTGAATAAACTACATCAACATCTTCTGCAAATCATCTCGGGAAGCTGGAAATCCAAGACACAAGTCCTCAATGTATTGAAAGAAACATGAAGACTCGAGGTTATCGAAATGGGGAAGTGTCGACTCGAAGATTTGCAAGCCAAGATTCAACTGAAGTACTTATCAGGGGGAGCATCCTAGTAAAAGGTATTTTACTGGACTATCTAGTTGTACTCATTTTCCTTCGTCAAGGTTTTGTCCCACTGGGTTTTCCTTATCAAGGTTTTAATGAGGCAACATATGCATGTCCAACTATGTTCTAAGTTTTCTCATAATTGTACTCTTTTCCCTTCGATCAGGTTTTGTCCATTTGGATTTTCCTGACAAGGTTTTAATGAGGCAATTGCTTAGATACAGTGGTCATCTAGGGGAGTGTTATAAACGGAAGTTTACAGATAGATGCCCACTTTAGTGGGACCCTATTACTAGGGCATCAAGTATGTAAACTCTATAAATAGAGTCCTAAACCTTTGTATTCTACACACATTAATAAAATTTCTATCTGTCTTCTTCCCCTCTACTTTGTTTTTCTTCTATATCACAACAAAAACAATAATTATAATTAAATTAAATAGAATTAAAAGACAAAATTTACTATTATAACCTTCTGCCCTAATAAAACCATCTCCTCATCCTCTACACAGCACGACCACCACCATCAGTTTCCGTCTCTTTTTCTTCTTTAGCATCGCCATACCCACCACCACAGCTCTAACACCTCTCCACCATAATCATCACCACTAGTTCGAACAAAACTACTAACAATTGGGTTTTGATTCATTCAAACTTGGGTTTTAATTTAGATATATCGGGGTTTCGAATTGATTCAACAAATTGGTGGTTTGATTTGATTCGAAAAATTAGGATTTTGTTTGATTCAGAAATTGGGGGTTTGTTTGGTTCAGGAATCGGGGTTCCCATTTGGTGAAATTGGCGGTTTGATTAATCGGTAAATTGGGGTTTTGTTTGATTCAGAAAACAAGGGTTTTGTTGTTGAGAATTCGGGTTTGCAGGGAAAAGTGATGAATTGAGTTCTGGTGGTGGTTGATGCAGACAAAGATGTGTACGGAAATAAGGGAGAAAGAGATGATGCTGGTTCGTAAAGGAGAAACAAATTGAGTTTTGAAATTGAATGAATTTATAAGAGTGGGTTTGAGTTGAATTTGAAATCGGAAGTCAGGGATCGAAAGTGGCTGGATTTGATGAAGTTTCAGGGATAAAAATTGAAGCTGTTGGTAAATTTCGTCTGCGATATTTCCTTATTAGTAAATTCATATCCTAAATTACTTCAGGATGGAGCATGATTTTCCTGTTGCACACTATCCTCTGAAATAATTCATGGAACCAGTTCACACACCATCGTGATGATAATCAATATTTTTGAATGGCTGTGGTTGTGGTTACATAAGTTATCCTTATCCTTACATTTTAAGATTGTAAAATGCCGTTTCTTCTAAAAAAATCATCATGCATGCTGAGAAGAGAATGGCATACGTTGTTAGTTTGTGCATACTAGTAACTGTATTTTGCTTACATCATTAATTGCAGTTGGATTAGAGATTCCTGTTTTCGACCTTGTTGCTAAACACTATTATTGGATGGGTGTTGAACCGTCGAATGGTTCTGATGCAAACAGGTTGATCGTTGCCATGTCCAGATAGATGCCCCTAACTTGGTCGATAAGTCCTCCCTATTACTGTTGAAGGGATTTGGAAGCTGAAGTTACCGCTAGGGTTTGGGAAGATGAAGTTACTATTGAAGTTGATGATATTGAAATCAAGGGAAGAAGAGAAGAATTTGGTGGTCGCTGTTGAAGTGGGCAGAAGGGATTTGGAAGATGAAGTTACTGGTTTTGTCGTAGGTGAGAGGAGAAAGTGGTTGAATGTTGCTGCTGAAGGAGATTGTTTGCCTGAGTTGGATTGAAAGGTGGTGATGTTTACTGTTGAAGACGGAGAAGATCAAGAATTGTGCTTATGATCATTGTGTATGTTACATCCGAGCCGTAGACTAAATGTGTTTTTTTTCCAACCGTTGGATTTTAGACCCACTCCAGGGCTAGACTTGTAAACTCAGAATTTTTAAAGTTCTTTATTTTACAATTTTTTTTACAAAATTAATTAAAGTCAGGTCATATACAGTCAACGTCCAGTCCAGGTACCAAGCCCTAACGTTGGACAAATGTTAGACCAAAGCCTAATGTTGGGCAAAACCTGAGTATTGAAATCTAATTATCCCTAAAGTTTAACAAGAATGGAGGAGGAACTCTGAGCCATGTGCTCGAGATACCTTCCTTGCGGGCATATTTTGCTAGTTCATCAACACACTTATTAGCTAAACGATTCGTGTGCGTACAAGACCAACTTTCAAAAGAAGTTAAAAGAAATAAAATGTCTTCAACAATTCCCCTGTGCTCCCATGAAACTTCTGCATCTTTTCCTTGGATTACTTGAACTAATGGAAGATAGTCTGTCTCTATGACAATCTTGTGATGGTTTAACTCCAAAGCCATTTTGATGGACTCCAACACAGCCAAGCATTCCAGTTGTTCTGATCCAGTAGCTCTATTGAAGACAACACACCTCGAGGCTACATGTGCACCTGCATTATTTCTAAATATTAGACCATAACCACCAGAAAAGTTAAATGGCAGAAAGAAGCATCAGAGTTAATTTTAACTATATCTAGTTCAAGTGGTAGCCATTTAGGAATGACTACAGGACTAGTTGAGATGTTTCTAGGTTTTGTAGTTGGAGACATGTCATTAATCTTAGAAATGATCTTATAAGACGTATTGCATAAAGCAATTGGTCTGTAGTCAGAAGGAGAACTAGGAGTTTTGACTTTAGGAACCAACATGAGTCTTGTTTGGTTAATCTTCTTGCCGAGGACACCACTTGAGAAGAAGTCTTGAACCATGCGGACAATGTCATCTTTAATTATATCCCATTGTGTTAAGTAGAAACCTGGTGGAAACCCATCCGGGCCAGGAGCATTCCAAGGTTCCATGCTCTTAAGAGTTGAATAGATTTCTGCTTCAGTAGGGATGGCAGTTAAAATGTCATTTTATTGAGGAAAGATGACCCTTTTAATATGGCTCATGAAATCTTCATTTAATTATGGATTAGATGTGGTGCTAATTTCCTTGAAATGCTCTGTCAGAAGTATAGATAACGATTCTCTATCCGTGCACCATAAACCATTCTTGTTCTGCAAGGCATCTATTATGTTTCTTGATCTTCTTCTGTTTGCATTTGCATGATGGAACTTAGTGTTGTTATCTGTTTCTTTGAAGAAATTATCCTTATTCTTCTGTTGCCAGAATTCTTTCTTGATGTCCGCCCATTTATGAATCTCAGCTTCCACTTCTAGAATGTCTTTAGTATTGTCTTGGAGACTAGAACCCTTATGGAGAGAATCGAGTTTTGTGTGAAGCTGCTTGATATTTGCATCAATATTTCCAAAAGTATCTTTGTTCCAGATACTAAGTGTCCTTCTGGTAACTTGTAGCTTATGATTGACATTCTGGTAACAAAATGGGTATACCTTAGTTATGAAAGTGATTAATGTTTTTCCCTAAAAATAAGCCGTGAATAAGATTATTAAGATTTGGATAGGGGTAATTTGAGAATATAAATTTGTAACTTAAATTAGTTAAAAACAGTTGGATGGCTGAACTTATAGACATTATGAAAAGAAAAAAAATCTCAAAAAGGTTGGATGGCTGTCAAGTTGGACATGTCCAAAGCATTTGATAGGATAGAGTGGTCTTTCTTGCTAGATACTCTTGAGAAATTCGTTGTTTGTGATGAGTGGTGCACCATGATAGAACAATGTTTGTCTACAGTGTCCACATCCATTATGCTTAATGGTTCACCTGGTGAATGTTATAAGCCTCAAAGGAGACTGAGACAAGGTGATCCCTTGTCTCCATATCTCTTTATTCTATGTATAGATTCCTTCTCTAGAGCACTGTCAAAGGCTGAACAATGTGGTGATATTCATGGTATGAAAGTTACTACTCCTAGTCTTCTGTTTCTCAATGGTTTTTTGCAGATGATTGCCTAATCTTCACCAAGGAAAATCCTAAAGAAGCTATACATCTAGCTAAAATCATTGAGCAGTTTAGCTTATTCTCTGGCCAATCTGTCAATTTTGACAAATCAGGTATGGCATTCAGTCCTAAAGTCCCTAATGCTGTTAAAAATGAGATTGCTAATATCTTACAGATAAAGAAGTTGGCACTGAATGACAAATATCTTGGAGTACCTTTAAATCTTCAAAAAAAAAAGATGCAAACTTTTGGTAGTCTCCTAGATAGATTTGGTTTGAAGTTACATCCTTGGCAATCTAAATTTTTTAGCCGGCCAAAGAAAACTATTCTCACTCAGACAGTGTTAGGGTCAATGGCTAGCCATCATCTTGCTGTTTTCCCAATGCCAAAAAAATTAACTGATGAAATTTATACACATAAGGTTTTGGTGGAACAAAAATAAAAATGCTAGAGGAGGGTATCCTAAAAAGTGGGAGGAAGTTGCTAAACCTAAATGCTAGGGAGGAATGGGTATAAAAAGAACTGAATATGTCAACAAAGTGTTGTTAACTAAATTGGTTTGGAGGATGGTTAATTCTCCAGATGATCAATGGGTAAAAATTATTAGCATCAAATATTTTCCTGATGTGAATCCATTGCATGGTGCAAAATCTACCAATGGATCTTGGATTTGAAGGGGCATATGTGAAGGTATGGAATATGTTAAGAGATATAGTTGTTGGGAAGTGGCCAATGAGAAGAATATAGCTATTTGGAAGGATAGATGTGTGCCCTCTATTGATAGACATTTGGATTATAGATTCAATTCAGCGGATATATGCAAAGTTAACCAGCTTATGGAGGACTCAAAAGTCTGGAATGTTAGCACTCTTGAGACTCTTTTTGATCAGGAGACTGTTAATTAATAAGATTTGAAAAATTAGAATACCTGAGAATGGTAATGATACTCTTAGATGGTTGCCTGAGCACAATGGTCTATTCACTATGAAATCAACCTACAGGGTTATTTTGAATGAATCTCAATCTAATATTGTTTCTAATAATGCAGGTACAGTTAACTGGAAAACTTTTTGGAAACACAAATTGCAGCCCAGGATATTACATTTCTTGTGGAAATGCATATCTAAGTGCCTTCCAACAGGTGATAGAATACCCGGCGAGATTGGGGTATACCCAGATTAATTGGGGTACACCCATTTTGTTTCCATCCAAACTAGTGTGCTAAGGGGTGTCTAAAAGGTGTTAAAAGACCAAATTGCCCATACTATTAATACAATAAAACAACCATGCCGACTAAAACATATTCAATTTTTTTTTCAAAATCTTACTTCAAAAATTTAAATATAAAAGATGAAAAAAAAAAAAAAAAAAAAAAAAAAAACACGAAGAATCAAAAGTCAGCAGGGTATGTTTTTGTCGACCTTGCCGACTAAAATATAGTCGGTAGGGTATAAGGTTGAATACTGTGACGACTTTTCATCTCTGAAATTAGAAGTTACAGGGTCGTCACGGTATCCATCCCCATACCTTGCCGACTAAAATATAGTCGGCAGGTTATGAAATTAGTACCTTGCCGACTAATCATGCATTTGTAACACCTTTCTGTGTATGTCAAAAATCGTATAGTCGGCAGGGTATTTTTTATCGACCTTGCCGACTATATGTTAGCCGGCAAGGTAGGAAATCAATAAGATGCCGACTATTGAGGCATTTACAACAGTCTCCTGTGTGTCAAAAATAATAAAGTCGGCATTGTTTTTTAGAAACAAGCATGCCGGCCAAGTTTAGTCGGCATGGTCTTCATTCGTCGACCTTGACGACTTTTCATACTTTCAGAACTGAAAGTGTTGATTTCTTCTCTAATTTTGAGTATGATTTCATACAACAACTTTGCAATCCCCTTTTTAGAAGTGTTTGGGTAGTGTACTTTCATTTCCGTTGATAAAAATATCTTAAAAATAATTTTTTTCATCAAAAATCTTCCCACATAAGTTCAATCAAACACAAAATTTCATAACTTAAATTCATAAGTTTTAAGCTACTCAATTAATTAATCTAAACTCAATTAAGTAAGCTAATCATATTTTTTTAGTGTTAATTAAAAAAGGGTATATTAGCCATTTAGAAAATACAAGGTTATGGGTGTCCTGTTTTACTTTAAAATGACCCAGGTTTTGTCTCATTAGGTATACCCCAATTAATCTGGGTATACCCCAATCTCGCCAGGATAGAATAGGAAGATATCATGAGAATAATGCTAGTACTTGTCCTTTCTGTGGTTCTCATCTTCAAACAATGCATCATACTTTCTTTGAATGCAATACGGCTAAAGAAATATGGAGATTCCCGGATAATAATCTTGCCAATGCTATTAACAATGTCAACTTTGATGATTGGTTGATTAATTCTTTTGCTTTGACTATTCCAAGAAATTTGCAAGGTACACTAAAAGGATTGCATAAGGCAGCTATCATTGTGTGGCATATCTGGAAATCTAGGTGTTGCTTAGTCTTTGAAAAAATTCAGCCAAATGCAGAAAGTATTGCCAATAAAATGTCTAAATACTTTGCAGATTGGGAATCTTCTTATCTTGATCTTTATTAGATTAATAATAACATTGTTGTTCTCCGGAATGTATATTGGAAACCTCCCTTACTTAATGTACTCAAAGTCAATTTTGATGCTGCTATTGACAGAAATACTGGAAATGCAGGATTAAGACTACTTATTAGAGATTTCGCAGGTGTACAAAACGGAACTAGATCCTGGTCAACAACGACGACGAATGCAGAGGAAGCAGAGGTTGTTGGAGCTCTAATGTCTGTTCAATGGGATAGGGAGGATGGAATCAGAAGACTTCATCTAGAGGGAGACTGTCAGAATGTAATACGGGAAATCAATGGAGCGAGAAATTCAGTCAAATGGACCACCAACAGCTGGATTGAAGATATCTTAGTTTCGTTAAATAATAATTTTGAGTCTTGGATATGTACTTTTGATCCAAAAGATGCAAATAAAGTAGCGCATCATAGCTAAGCATGCACATCATAGAGGGCTCCTTTGGAGTAGATCTGAGCAGCCATGTTCCTCTGTTGGTCTTCAAACTATTCCGTTCTTCATTAATATCATTTCCCCCCCTTTATTTTGTGTTGTTAGTTCTCTTTTTTGGATATGGTCTGCAATTTTTAAGTTGTTTTTGTTGGGAACTTCGATTGTAACTGATAGATTTTAATCTGATGATGAAAGGAGACCAAGACATACCACCTTTTACAACATGAATCTATTGGCAAATCAAACCAGCAGGAGTATCTTCGGCTTATATGTATGGATCGTCTCCGATCTGTAGCTCTGTGTGCTCTCTAAATCCTCTCCTGGGGTTTATCTTTGAGCTAATTTTAATTAAGTCTTGTTTTAATTCAGTTATTAGGCTTAACTTTATCGTTATCAGCTCTGCTATGTTACTTTCTCATTGGGGTTTTGTAATTGTCTCTGTAATAGGTATCTTATGTTTGGGTCACGATCTGATCAAAAATAGCTTCAAGTCTAGTTATGATATTCTCTGGCCGGTACAGGAGTTCCGGCGAGTTCATTGTTTTCCGACCGTGAAAATTTAAATTATACCATCTTCTGGCTGTGATCATCAAAATAAATTAAAAAAATGTTCTCTGGCTGTGGATTATGCATCAACGATCTAAGCTCTCCCGTATGTAAGCGGGCGTTACTGTTATGGCTACTGGTTCTCCAAGATCCTTCTTCCTGTGAATCCGGTAACCGAGATTCCGCTATAAGGGATTCGCAACATGGTCCGGTGTGTAAGTGATTTGCAGTCTGTCCTGTTTATTGTTTACGATGTCATGTATCTTTCGGGGTAAAACCTGTTTATTTATTATTATTTTTAAGAAAAAAGGATGGATGGATGAATACATTTTGAAAAAGATTTGAACAATTTGTTAATTTGATTTTAAGTGAAATGAATTATTTTTAATAAAAAAAAGTAATTTAAGCAATATTTTTATTTAAGCCCTATGTTTAATGTAGGAAATACCAATTAGTCCTAGGAATAATATATTAGAGTTAGTTTGGTCCAGTTGACCCAGTCAACTGTCTATTTGGTCATTTAAAAAAAAAAATTGTTGTTTGGTCCTAGGGTGGACAATACCCACGCGGATTGACGTCATTGATGATGTAATTTTCGTTTTGTAGTGGCAGAAATACCCTTCCGTATATATATATAGTCAATTGGTAAGAGAGAATAAATCATTTCTCAGATCTACTTTCTCTCTCCTCTCGGTTTCTCCCTTTCTCCCTGTTGCTGTGATTTTTCTAGGGTTATTTTTCTCTCTACTACTGCAATTAAATGATGAAGACGACAAAGAAGATTTGAGGAGATTTGAAGATTAATTTAAGAGTTTTGAAGATTGATTTACAATGATCTCGACGATTAAATGATGAAGACGACGAAGAAGAAATGAACTGCTGCTGCTGTTGATAACAGAGTTCATCCTGTTGCTGCTGCTGCTTGATTATAGATCTGAAATTAAGCTTTTTTGAAATTCATTTTTGATAATGAAATCAGTTTTGTATGTGTATATTTATGTGTTTGTTTAGATTTAAAATCTATGATGTTTATTGATGTTCATTAGGCATCAATAATTATGGGAAGGATGAAATCATATATGAAATCAGGTTCACTGTGAAGGATGAATTGATATTGATGTTTGTTTTTCATGATGAAGATGAAGATGATGATGTCTGTCTTGCTGCTCGTGTTGAAGATCTTGATTTTGATGATGATCTTGATTTTTTGATGTTTGCTGCTCGTGTTGAAGATCTTGAATTTGATGTTTTTCTGCTGATGTTGAAGAATGATGAAGACGACGAAGATGAAGTTCTGCTGCTGTTGAAGATGATGAATGATTTCTTTCTGGTGCTGTTTGAAGATGATGAAGACGATGAAGTTGATCGAACATAATGAACTCAAATCTGCTGTTGTTGAAGAATGACGAAGACGACGAAGTTCATCAAACAGAATGAACTCGTGTTGATGAGATGAACTCGTGTTGAAGATGAACTCGTGTTTTGATGAAGATGAACTCGTGTTGATGAGATGAACTCGTGTTGATGAAGATGAACTCTGTTTTTTATGGATTTTTTGTGTGTGTTCATGTAAAGAATGAACTATGTTTTTAGATATTGAATTGTTAGGTGTTCATCTTAAAGAATGAACTCAATTCTAGGTTTGAATTAGTTAGTTTTTGATAGGTGTTCATTTTGTCGAATGAACTCTGTTTTCTTATAGGTTCTATCAGGTGTTCTTTTGAAGAATGAACTCTGTTTTCACATAGGTTTTATCAGGTGTTCATTTGAAAGAATGAACTCTGTTTTCATATAGGTTTTATCAGGTGTTCATTTGAAAGAATGAACTCTGTTTTTTGTCATAATAATGAAGTTTTGTGTTGTGTTCATTTTACAGAATGAACTCTGTTTTCATATGTGATTTAGTTTGGTTTTATTAGGTGTTCATTTGAAAGAATGAACTCCGGAGTTCGTCAGACAGAATGAACTGCTACAAAAAAAAGGAATTAACACGGAAGGGTATTTTGGTCAATTTAATATTTTTAAATAATTATGGATCAAACAGGAAACGCGTTTTCGCGCCGGACCAAACTGTTATGGTCCAAATATAAATGGAACAAACGATTATTTAGCCACGTTTAATTTCATATTTAAAAACTCATTAGTTATTAAACAAAATTTTGATGGTTCTGTAAACCAGTGTGCAAAGATGGTATTGAGGTTTGGTGATTGGAAAACATCAACTAGCAAAGTAAAGTCAAGCCTCCAATAGAAAGTTCCCCAAAGTGGGCAAGAAAATGCCAAAGACCAGCTAAGTTGTTCCGTGGTAAGGTTATAAATGTCCAATTCGATATTTTTTCCTATGGATATTGTTTTTCCTTAAAAGGTTTTTGATGTGACCTTCCTAAGTTATACCCCGGTGGTCCTAATCCTAATTCTAGTGCTTCGGCAGTCCGTGGTCCTAATCCTAATCCCCGGTGGTTGATTGATTTATTTTGCCATCGGATTCATGAAACCATTAGTGATGAGTCCATGATTCAGCCAGGGTTGACTTTTATAAATCAATTTAACTTTGAACTACGTGTCACTTTGCCTTGGACTCGTGTAACAAAAAGTTATAACGTGTCCTACTTCTTTAGGAACATGCTGACCTGATCATACTTTCTAGCCCCGTAGCTAAAACATGGCTCCTGATAACAATTTCACACTCAACCCACTAGTCCATTTTTCTACCATATGAAGTAGTCAAGTGAGGATTAACAACGAGATAAAACCAAAAGCGGAATACCAGAAACAAAAATTCCAAGGCGCCGTTGGATAGTTTTTGATTAATAACCAAAACAGTGTCTGGTTTTGCATAAACCCCACAATTAATCATCTCTTCATATAAATACCACCACAAGCATCTTCATTTCCACCATAACAAAAAAAGTCAGAAACACAGAACAAATCAAGATCAACTAGATTTTTTTTTTAAAAATGGCAAACACAACTGGTCAAGTCATCAAATGCAAAGGTAAGCTCTATCTTAAGCTACTCTGTTTCTCATATGATATGAAGTGATTTCTGGCAAAAAAAATGTAAGTGATATTAGCTGTTTAGTTGCTTGATGATTAATGGAGTATTATGGGTTTTGTAGCTGCTGTTGCATGGGAAGCAGGGAAACCACTAGTAATTGAAGAAGTAGAAGTTGCACCACCACAAGATATGGAAGTTCGTATCAAGATTCTTTTCACTTCACTCTGTCACACTGATGTCTACTTCTGGGAAGCCAAGGTACTAAAATTTTCATCAATTTTAGAAACATCACAATTTCACCCAATACCCATCACTTACATTCTAATGAAGAACATATTTAACACACTAATTTTACTTTAAAATTGATGATTTATCGAGTTTTTTAATGTAATTGATGCTGAAAGATTGCTTCTTTTTGGGAAATTGCAGGGACAGACACCCGTATTTCCTCGAATTTTCGGTCATGAAGCTGGAGGGTATGTAAATTTTATGAACAGAACCATAAATTTTTTTCTTTTCAAAATCTATGATTTTTCAGAAATTTTATAGCAGTAATGTGGATTATAATTTATGTTTCTAATTGAGTTTTAATTTTGGGGTTGTGGGTATTTCAGGATTGTTGAAAGTGTTGGTAAGGGTGTGACAGATTTGCAACCAGGAGATCACGTACTTCCGGTATTCACCGGAGAATGTAAGGAATGTCGGCACTGTAAATCAGAAGAGAGCAATATGTGTGATCTGCTTAGAATCAACACTGACAGAGGTGTAATGTTGAATGATGGACAATCAAGGTTCTCAATCAATGGCAAACCGATTTACAATTTCGTCGGGTGCTCTACGTTTAGTGAGTACACAGTTGTTCATGTTGGTTGTCTTGCTAAGATCAATCCCGAAGCTCCTCTTGACAAAGTTTGTATTCTTAGTTGTGGGATCTCTACAGGTTAGGATTTTAATTCCGTGGAAATGTCATTTTTGTATCTCAATTGATTTGATTCCTACAAGTTGTTATTGAATTTTGGTGGTGTATTTGTGTTTTCCAGGTCTTGGTGCTACTCTGAATGTAGCAAAACCAAAAAAAGGTTCGACTGTTGCTGTTTTCGGATTGGGAGCTGTTGGCCTTGCTGTAAGAAATTTACTTTTCTTTTGAGGATTGTGCATGTTGAAAATTCTTGAATAGACAAATCTAGTACTGTGGTTGTTTTGTCCCATTTTCATTAAAATGTTGCATCTAATAGAGTTTATACTTTATTAGGCTTGTGAAGGGGCTAGACTCTCTGGTGCTTCGAGGATAATTGGGGTTGATTTGAATGCTAATAGATTTAATGAAGGTGAAATGAAAAAAAATTACTTGATTTATTGATTTTATACAGTTCTTGTTTTGCAATTCATTCTTATTTCCATGGTTTGGCTTAAATATATGCGGGAACTGAATTGCTGTCTATCCTCCTTTTACCAGCGAAGAAATTTGGGTGTACAGAGTTCGTGAATCCAAAGGACCACACAAAACCAGTTCAAGAGGTTTGCTCACTGAATGCATAATGTTAATGAATCAGCTAAAAAACTTGTTTCGTCGAATTGATATGTTATTGATTCTGGTTTGATGAATAGGTGATTGCTGAGATGACTGATGGAGGGGTAGACCGCAGTATTGAGTGTACAGGGAGTATCCAAGCCATGATCTCTGCATTTGAATGCGTTCATGATGTAAGCTCTTTTCTGTGTCTCGAAATTGTTTTTGTGTTGGTATAGTTCACATGTATGTTTTAAATTTTGTGAATCTCAATGGAAAACATCAATACATGCTCTCACTTACAGCACCCATAATTCAATGACTCGCAATGTTAACGAAATTGTTTAACTTGTTGTGTGGTGGACAGGGATGGGGTGTTGCAGTTCTCGTCGGTGTGCCAAACAAGGACGACGCATTCAAAACTCACCCAATGAATCTATTGAATGAGAGAACTCTCAAAGGTACCTTCTTCGGAAACTACAAGCCACGGTCAGACCTTCCGTCGGTTGTGGAAATGTACATGAAAAAGGTAAAAATAAGCTCAATTTTATTCGGCATTGACATTATACAAGTACTTTTGCTCCATATATGTAGTATATTTTTATAGTCCTGTCTTTTATTTGATTATGAATTTTTTTATTTGTGTAGGAACTTGAACTGGAGAAATTCATTACCCATGAAGTTCCCTTTGCCGACATTAACAAAGCTTTCGATATCATGCTGAAAGGGGAAGGTCTGAGGTGCATTATCCGCATGGAGTGATCCAAGCAAGGTTATCCATCTTATGGCCTTGCATATATGGTTCTGTATTGTGATTCTGTGAGATGCTACTTTTGTGCCTGGCTTGAGAATTGGGAGTAGATTCTGCAATAATGTAGTTTGTCTGGTAATTTGTTGCTGGAACTTGTAGTGATGGTTTCCACTTGATGTAGTTTCTCTATTGCATTTATAAATAAAGATGTTTTGTTTCAAGGCCTGCCAAATTTCTACTTGCACAAACCATTCTCTCGTCTTTCTATGGTGCTCTTTTCTTGGCTATGTCTAGGCCTTGGCTATTGGATGTTGACATGCCTTAGCTCGGTCGGAAACTCATTTTTATGCCGGTAACTTTTTCGGCCAGGTACCAACATCTAGGGTTTTAGAGTGCCGGCTCATTTTGGATTCCATTATTTCTGCTGTTGGGTTTGACAGAATTGTGACAATGGATGCGAATGGGTGAGTAATGCAGACATATTTTTTTCATCCTTAATCTGTTAGGGGTTTCACTGGATTTCTGTAATAATATGTATCTTTTTTGTCAGAGTAAAATCCCAGAAATTACTGGAACTATTGAAGAGACTCCCAGAAGAAATCATCCTTGAAATATTTGGGAAGTTACCATTAAGATATCTCTTGATATTCAGGTGTGTATCCAAATACTGGTGTAACCAACTCGATAATAATCCTGATTTTGTTCGTATGATTGAAAATAATTTTAGTCTCGTGCTTATTGATGATGACAAAAGAGTAGGCTCTCTGGATAATAATACATTGTCATGTTCGTTATCCAATGGAATTCAAGGACGAGTTAATAAGATTCATTGCCCACTTGTTCCCTTGGGATGGAACCTTGAGCGCACAAATTTTGTGGGTTCTTGTAATGTCTTGTTATGCATGTATCATGTGGCTTGTTCCTCTTATGATGTGGATAAGGAGCGGGTTTGTTTATGGAATCTATGTACTAATGAGATCAGATTTGTACCAAGAACAGGATTTCAAAGCCTTCTGGATAGGAGGATCTGCATTTGGGACAGAGGACATGGGTTTGGTTATGACTCAAAGAGTGATGATTACAAGTATGTGCATATCTTCCTCGATCCATACTCTCGCGAACGTGGATCTGAAGTGCAAATTTATTCATTTAGAACGAATATGTGGAAACAAATATATGTCCCATATTCACTTGCCAATATGGAAAGAAGCCAGAGGGCACCGAATGGGGTACTTTGTAATGGAGCTCTGCATTGGTTTGTCGCGGAGATATTAGAATGTCACCCCATGGTGTTATTAGCTTTGGATATGACTGAAGAGGTGTAAGAGGAATTCCACAGCCAGAAAATTCGGATGACAAAAAGATTAAATATGTTGATGTGTTGGATTGTTGTCTTTGCATTCTTTACAGTAGTTTTGCTGGTTACGAAGTATGGGTAATGAAGGATTATGGAATGAGAGAATCGTGGATGATAATGTACAAAATTTCGGATCTGACATTACTTGATGTTAAATCGTTTGTGTACTTGAGGGGGGTTGAGTGTTTAAAAACAGGTGAGGTTCTACTTGAGGTTCATTACGACTCTTTTAGTACAGCAGCTTTGGTATCATATGATCCAAAGAATGGAACAACTACAGTTTTTAAGCTTCATGAGAGATACTGCTATCAATCACTTTTCTGTAGGTACGTGAAGAGCTCAGTTAAGCTCAACTCCGAAGCTTATACAGAGGAAAATGAGCAAGAACAAAATGACCAACAGGAAGCATTCTCCATTCTCCGTATGGGATTGAAGAAACTTTACAAAAGAAAAGGTAAGCAAACAGTTCATTTTTTATAATGGGTAATGAGATTCCCCGAATCTCTTAGGTGCATTATCGGCATGGAGTGATCCAAGCAAGCTCATCTTTGTTATGGTCTGTCATGTATGGTTCTGTATTTTGATTCAGTGAGATGCTACATTTGTGCCTGGCTTGAGAAATGGGAGTAGATTCTGTAATAATGTGGTTTGTCTGGTACTTAATTTGTTGCTGGAACTTGTAGTGATGATTTCCATTTATAATTGTTTGTTTTATGGTCTGGCTAACCATTCTCTTTTCCTCGTGTTTATTCAGCTTTCCAATATTGTTGTTAGCTTTCCAATATTGTTGTTGGGCCGATTTACCGGAGGGTCCAACGGGCCTGTAGTGAGGGAGTCATTTTTATGACCACTTTTTTCACAAATGAAACCTAATAAAATTGAACAATTTGATAAAATTCCGTCCGGAAATTTTGGGTTACTTTTTTATTTGGCGGAAATATCTCTCATTTTTAATCTAATTACTAAAATATTTAAATATCTAATTACTATAATTTGGGGTGAAAGTATCGTTTTGACTGAAACGGGGAAAGTATCGTTTTTACTGAAACAGAACGAAAATATCATATTTTTTTTGAAACGGGACGAAAATATCACTTTTTCTGAAACGGGGGAAGTATCACTTTTTAAGAAACGAAGTGAAAGTATCACTTTTTCTGGAACGGGGCGAACGTATCACTTTTTATGAAACAAGGCGAAAGTATCACTTTTTCTGAATCGGGGGGAAAATATCACTTTTTATGAAACATAGCGAAAGTATCACTTTTTCTGAAACGGGGGAAGTATCACTTTTTTATGAAACGGGGCAAAAGTATCACTTTTACTAAAACGGAGCGAAAGTATCACTTTTTTGAAACGGAGGAAGTATCACTTTTTCTGAAACAAGGTGAAAGTATCATTTTTTCTGAAACGGGCTAAAGTATCACTTTTTCTGAAACGGAGCGAAAATATCACTTTCTCTGAAACGGGGCTAAGGTATCGCTTTTTCTGAAACGGAGCGAAAGTATCTTTTTTCTGAAACGGAGTGAAAGTATCATTTTTTCTGAAACGGGGCGAAAGTATCACTTTTTCCGAAACGGGGCGAAAGTATCACTTTTTATGAAACGGGGGAAAGTATCACTTTTTCTGAAACAAGGCGAAAGTATCACTTTTTATAAAAAATGGCGAAAGTATCACTTTTTCTGAAACAGAGCGAAAGTATCACTTCTTCTGAAACTGGGCGAAAATATCACCTTTTATGAAACGGAGCGAAAGTATCACTTTTTATGAAACGTGGCTAAAGTATCATTTTTTCTGAAACGAAGCGAAAGTATCTTTTTTTCTGAAACGGAGCGAAAGTATCACTTTTTCTGAAACGGGGCGAAAGTATCACTTTTTCCGAAACGGGGTGAAAGTATCACTTTTTATGAAATGGAGCGAAAGTATCACTTTTTCTGAAACAAGGTGAAAGTATCACTTTTTCTGAAACGGGGCGAAAGTATCATTTTTTCTGAAACTGAGTGAAAGTATCATTTTTTCTTAAACGGAGCGAAAATATCACTTTTTCTGAAACAAGGCGAAAGTATCGCTTTTTCTGAAACAGAGCGAAAGTAGTCGCAGACAAACCCATCTTCAGATTTTTCTTCGGCCGGCCCTCCCACCGTGGCAACGGTTGTACTAGTTTAAAAGTTGTCATCATGCATGTTAGTCCGCGTATTGAGTTTACCACTCCAGAGCAATCTAAACCCCTAAGAGCAAGCTCTATGGTGTTCCTTTCCCTGGCTATGCCTCTAGAATGTAGCCAAAGAGCAGCCACTTTGGAAGCCATTATTGACTCGACTCAAGTAGTTAGCTAGGCATCGGCTATTAAACGTTGTGGATATGCAACATGCGTTAGCCAGGACTTAGTTGCATAAAGTGAGCATTTAGCCAAGTCGGAAACTCAATACTGTATTTTGACCAAATACATTTTAGGTCCACCTTTTAGTAACCGCCCAAACTTGGTCCGGACACTGCCACCTGCAGCCAATGCTTAACCAATTTTTTTGGTTGAGACTGAAGGAGACGGTAGAGAGTCTAGTCTAGAATATAAAACAAAACTTTGGACAATAAACAAATCAATAAACAATGATTTGTTTAGGAAGAAGCTAAATCAGTGGTGGTACATTATTAATTTCTTATAAGTAATATTTTATTAATCTTACATCATAAATATCTTATAATTTTTATAAATATTTTTTTATTAAATATCCTCGTTTAATAGGGGTCCTGGAAACTAATTGGGGGCCTTCCATTAGAGGACAAGAAAGGTCATTAAAACCTAATATGCGTCATCCATTACCCAAAAAATAATTAAATGGCTAAACTGCCCTAGAATGATTAGTGTTAATAATTAGTTAAGTTAATTGGTGTGATTAGATTAAAATCAGATTTTAGAATTAAAATTGGATTTTTTTTTTTTTTTTTTTTTTTTTTTTGTGAGTTGAGAAGAAGAAGAGGAGGTTTTAGAGGAAAACTTAGGATTTTTAGAAATGGCTGATTTAAGTAGGGGAAATGATGTTGGGGAAGGTTCAAGCAACAAAGATGATTGTGTTGATGGTAAGATTATCTTAAATTCTCATATGGATTGGATATAAGTCACAACACAGAGAAAGATTTGTCAATGTCGAGGGGTGTATACCCTAACGACTCTACATGTATGGGGGTTGACGCCTGCCCAGTGCCGGAAGGTCAAGGAAGTTGGTGACCTGATGACAGGGAAGCCGGCGACCGAAGCCCCGGTGAACGGCGGCCGTAACTATAACTCCAATACCTATATCATGATTTCGAATGGCAATGCATACGAGCGTTGTTTCTATCTACTATTATCTAAAAATAATCAGCTCTTATACACGCTGCTACTATGGTAGCAGCGGGAATTTTTCTTAAAACAGAAAAAGACGCCCTCCTCTTCCTGAGTATTACCGACAAATATTCATTTCTCTATCCGACGGATTTCAGCTATTTGACTCGGACTTGTTCTAAAAAAGTCGAGGTATTTCGAATTGTTTCGGGTGACTCATTATTTCGATGAATCATTTCTTAGAAAGTCTTGATTCATTTCTCAGGGGCAAGGGTCTAGGGTGTTTGTTATTCTCAATTCCATCTCTACTGCAGAACCGGACATGAGAGTTGTTGCTTTATTGAATTTGCTTCATTAATAGGCTCGCGCTTCGATTTTGATCGTTATGGCTTGGTACCAAGATCGAGTCCTAGGCAAGCGGACTTAATTTTAACAGCCGGCACGCTTCATGCTTGTTTGAGTAATAGCAATGAGATTCCCCAATATCATGCACCCAATAACGAAAGTTTCGTAAGGGGACTGGCCTTTTTTTCTGGACAAAAAATATTTCTTTTTTGCCCTTTCTTTGCTGGGACTGAGACACGGCCCAGACTCCTACGGGAGGCAGCAGTGGGTAGTCTAAAGTTGTACTGGTACTATATAAAGAGGTATATGCAGCAGTGGGGAGTCCAAAGTCGTCAATGTATTGACACCAAAAATGACGACTCAAACCTGCAACTTTTCCAGGTTATGAAAAATCGTCAGGGTAATATGATACACCCTGACGACTCTTAGTAGCTTGGGTCAGGAAGAGTCATTATTTTGTGTGTGTATACCAAGATGACTCTGAACTTTTTTGGGACAGAGAGGCTGTTTGTTTTTCACTTAGGGTCGTTGACGTTTAAAAAAGGGTCGTTCATAGAGGATCATCATAAGTTTCTATATTATGTTAACGACTCTAATCTAGGGCAAAAAATATGAAAAACCAGAAATAGGGTCGTTATTTTCCTCGTCATATACCCTAACGATTTTTTATGGTCTCTACATGCATATGAAAAATTGTTAGGGTTTAGGCTTGTGGGGTTGACGACCCTCTTACTGTAACTGAAAATTTTCGTGCGAAATCTTTGTTTTTCTTTCTTGGAGTCGTTAATGGAGGAGAAGAGAAGAGTCGAGAGAGTGAGAAGGGAGGGAGTCTGACTTTTTTTTTTTTTAGAAATAGAAATGAATTGGGGCTTAAGGTTAAGGGTTAATAGGATTTTAAGATTTATTTTTAGTAAAGGGTAAAATAGTATTTTCACTACATTTTAGTACGCCCCTAAAATATTTGGGGTGGGTATAAAATGGATGAGGCCCCCAATTAATTTCCAGGGCCCCCAATTAAACGAGGTTAAATATTTGATTAATCTTTTATTATAAATATCTTCTTACATCATAAATATCTTATAATTATTTTCATAAATGAACTTTTATCAAATATTTTATTAATCATTCACTATAAATGTATCACAATTATCTTAATAAATGTACTTTCATTATTAAGTATTTTATTATGTTTCCTTATAAATGTCTTATGATTATCTTAATAATACTTTCATTAAATAAATAATAAATTTGATAATAATCATATTAATCGGGTGGTATTTGTGAGTGGAGTCGGTGACGATAGTGATGGGTAGTTGTGATGGGGTAGTGCAGGTGGTGGTGCAGGTGGTCAGTATGGTAGTCAGGTAGTCGGCAATTTTTATTCTATGTCGTTAGGACACAAGTAAATTATCATGGAAGTTGTGGTTGATTTCTTTAATGTGAAAGTAAGATAGTTATAATACAAAATAAACAATTGTACAGGATGACCGCAATTTTCCCTAAAAACATCCCGAGAAAAATTAAATAATGATAAGGTAATGGATCTACTATTGGGATAGTAAAGGTTTTCAGTTGGTCCCACTACATGTTTCACTCGGTGATTTTTTTCGATACAACTACGTATTACGGTCAACCTAGCGAATCATGGAAAAAAATTGTCACTATATATAGAGCAAACGAAAAAATGACAAGGGTTAAAATTGACATAATTCATCTTTTACTTATTACGGAGGTCGTGTCGTTAGGTGAAGTTCTAGTAGTATACTAAAGGAGAGTTGTTTCGTTATTCATCGATTCCTGTTGTTGGGTTTGACAGAAGGGAAAAAGACAGTTTAGTCCAAAAACGCGTTAAAAAGTACGGATTAGTCCATCCCGAGTTAACTAGATACAGTTTAGTCCAAAAGTTATTTAAAATATGGAAAATACACATATAACCTTCCTAATTTACAATTTAGTCTAAATATTTACACTTTAGTCCAAAGTGACTCATGATGATGTCAACAATTTTAAATAATACAAAAATAATTTAAAAACAATTTCTCTTTCAAACCGCTCGTCCAAAATTCGCAAACTTTATATATTCGGAAAGCTCTTTCTGAGATCTACGAAAAGAGTACCATATGACTATATAATTTTCATATTTAATTTTTTTAATTTACACTGGTGAACAACTTTATACACATCTGCAATAATCCAACATACGCACTCACAAAACAACTTTATACACATTTGCAATAATCCAACATACGCACTCACAAAACAGTTAATATATCGATGAGGCGGGACAATGGTGTATACAACTATGTACATATCTACATAATCCGGAAAATCCAACATTCATAGCCACAAAGCATGTCATATATTCATGAGACAAAGACAAGGTGCACCAGTTTGTACACACACATAACTTGAATCTTGTACCTAAGCAATAATAACACTACCCATATATATTAAATGAGTTTGAACCATCAACCTCCACAAACCTTGTGATAGACTAGGGCGCTCTACTATTTTGAGCTTATGAGTTCTTAAATTTAATACATGCAACTATGTACACATTAACAACCAGGTGTACAACTATGTATACATTAATAATCAGCATGTGTGCAACTATGTGTATATTTATAAATCAGTCATACCCATATGACATGCCATCCATTCATCACAGAACATGCTAGTTTGCAAACACGTAACCTATAGAAAAAATAACAAAAATCTAGCATCCAGACACACATGGCATGCCACATATTCATCACAGAGCATTTTAGTATACAAACATGTGCATATCTACAGAAAAAATAACAAAATCTTGCGTTGATACACACAAAACATGCCTGTATTCATCACAGAGCATACCTGTGACGGACCAGAGAATTTTTGCTTCAAGCGGGTCGGGTTACGATCGCTTGGCAAGTTCCGACTCTCTGATACGCCACTCAAGTAAAAAATTTGTTCATTCATAATTCTGCACACAGTAGAAATTTCGTTAGTCTTAAGGTCAAAATTCTATGAGCATATGTCCCATACCATAATACTCATAAAATTTGACAAGGGTTCCAATTTCCAAAAATAAGAGACAGCCGATTGCCGAAAATAAGAGTCGGCCAGTTGTCAAGAATACGAGTCGGCCAGTTGCCAAAATAACAGACGGCCGATTGCCAAAAAATAACAGATGGCCAATTGCCAAAAATATCAGACGGCCAGGTGTCAAGTATCACAGACGGCCAATTGCCAAAAATATCAGACGGCAAGTTGCCAAATATCACAGACGACCAGTGGCCAAAAATAAGAGACGGCCAATTGCCAAATAACAAAGGGCCAATCGCCCAAAATAACATAGGGCCAATTGCCCAAAATAACAGATGGCCAATTGCCAAAAAATAAGAAACGGCCAGTTGCCGATTATATGGCCAATTGCCAAAAATGGGAGATGGCCAGTTGCCAACTCTAGTAATTTACACGGCTAGTTACCTACCATGAGAGATGGTAACAATCATCTCTCACTAGGTAGTATGAACAGCTAATACTGCAACTACCTCTTACCAACGATATATTATGCCAAAGTTGCAATCATCTCCGAATAGGTGGTGTGAACTACGAAGCAGCCCTTTTCAGATGATATGAACAACCTTGTGGATTTGTGCTGAACCGCATAGCAGCTGCCTATGTATCCTTTCCGTTGCTCGAAGGGATCAAGTATGACCGTAGTTCGTCATTTTAATTTAGATAGTATGAACTACCCATGGTAGCAACTATATCTATTATCAGTTATCAAATAAATCGATTCCCCTTGCAGTGTACACAATGAATAACGAGCAGGTCAAGCACTACTCCGAGTAAGCCAATCACCAATTCAGTTCCAAGCAACATCAATAAAGTTTAAAGGAATTGATAAATAAGCAAATACACATATAAGACCTTGTTAAGAGTAACTGTCAATCATTCCAGATCCATATCTTCTAACGTCAAGAAATTTAGTAAGCATACTACAGAAAATGGTTATGAAACACAAGGTAAGAGGCATACTGATTGCATTTTAACCAAAATCATACTTGTACCTGAATTGCCACTAACTAAAGAACTATATCATTTGCATCTAAGGGAAAATACATACAAAGAAAATGGCGAGGAAGAAATTCATATGCAAACAGTATTAAGCATACAAGCTAAGCTATAAGCCAAAATGAACTACAACCATTGACTACAGCAGATACCCCAATCCGGATACCACGAAATGAGTCCATACAAACCCACACAAGCATTTAGGAAGAATTTGACCAATAGAGACATCTCTTAAATTAATAACATATCTAGCAATGGTTCCATACCCAGTCACCACAATTGTCCCACCACCACAATTGCAATATGTTGAGAGCCGATACATAGGATATATAGAAATTTCAAACTAACACTGCACATAAAGGAAATGGATGTGCACAATCCACATTTACGAAAACAAAGACAAGAACTAATACAACTGAACCAAAAATCACAACTGCATAAACATCATACTGGATAGTCTTTACTCCATAAATATTATGCTCAAAAGCAATTCAGTCAGTGTCAATCCAACAGACCATGGTACTATTAAACACTACTAAAGTTAACAAGGATTTATATGGAAAAGAGATGGTACTCAGTGATATGGCACAAAACAACCACATCAAATGCATCTCCATAGCTGAACTAAAGAATTCAAAAAGATAGTGAGAAAGCCAGGGCTGCACAGGATTTCTGTTTACAGAGTGCAGTCATGATTTATTCATGGTTTTCAGTAGCTAATATTACCCGATCGTCGTAATTTTTTTACAGAAGCTAGATGACTCATAGAACTAAAACATATCAAAAACTCACAGTATTCTAAAGGTTAGTTAAAAAGATATGCATACTCGAACCAGACTGCCTGCACTACGGGCCTGCAGAATTCAGGCACAACTTCCGTATGCTTTTCGACTACCAAATATGATTTGTTTCTGCTGAATTTTATACCACACCTTACTAACAACATTTCCCACGACATATAAAAGTTCTAGCTTATTCCGATAAGCGAGTAACGAGAAACATCATGGGTAAGTGGACTGTTCAGATTTCACTCCTTTCTGAACACAGACATAGTTAGTCTATCGTTTCCAGTTCCTAACGATGTCCGATTGTGTTCAAATTTTTATTCAAATTTTTATAGCATCAGTAAGACTGAAATAAGTTCTAGGTGCTAAAAATTCATCACATTCCAACGGCTGAATCATAAGATATTGGCCGCATATGAAGCATATAAATGTTGGGTTTACATGACTAATCACACCTTTAAGCCTGTAAATATCCATCTAGTGATGTTGGCAACATCAATCAACACCACAACATGAAAAATTCAACACAAATATACATTAGAGTAATAAAAACATGGTTGGTGAGGGAAACCCCCAAAATTTCACAATTATGCTAACCTAGAGTCAGAAACAAATTGATTCAAATCCATAATATCCCATATATTCATGAAAACTAATTTACCCTTGCTTGGAATTTAGTGAGGAATGATCAGAGCAGTATCAAGGGAATAGGGCAGAGAATATTTCAACAATAAAAATCAAGAATGAGAAGTTTCCCTTACCTTCCATGCAATCAACTACAAAATCAATAACGAATCCAATGATTTCCAATCTCAAATCCAATGATTTTGGCAATGGATTAGTGATTCTCAAAGAACATCGATATGAAGAAATTAGTAACTTAAATATACCTCATATACATCATGGTAATTTTGGTTGTAGCATCAGAGACCTTACCTCAAGCTGCTAGTATCAAAGACAAATAAGTCTTCTTCCAGGCTTTTTATCAAACAGTTTGCATGCATGAAACTGGTGAGGGTGAGACAGCCTTGGTGTTGCATTCTAAACCCTTTACATTCTCCATCCCTGCAAATTCGAATCAGGAACAGACCCAAGTTCCTAACCAACCATAAACCCCAAGTTCCTAACCATCCGGTGCACAAGTATGTACATATCTACCAAAAAATAACAGAGCATCAGCAAAACAAACCATGCATTCATCACATAGAATTTCAGTGTACAAATTTGTACACATCTATCAAATAGGTCAAATGCCCACCATGGTTCACAATAGCAATCACAACCTTATCATCCATGGATGATACCCTACATATTACAAACAATCATATACAATGTAAATTAAAGTGCATGGATGATACCCTACATATTACAAACAATCATATACAATGTAAATTAAAGTGCAAATTCTATATAAACTAAAACATATACTAGTGTACAAACATGTACACAGAGAACTATGTACACATCAATATTCTATATCATACAATTTTGTACCATTAATAATCAACATGTGTACAACTATATATACATTAACAATTAACAGGTGTACAACTGTGTACACATTGACAATCAACATGTGTATAATTATATACACATTAGGAGTTAACATGTGTACAACTACATTTCTCATTTGATAATTTTTTATATAAATCAACTTGATGGTAACAATAAATCAACATGCATACTAACGATCTAATGCCAGAACAATCAAAACGTTCAATCAACATCCACAACAAAAGTTTTAACATATGAAATAAGCAAAGCATAAACCAAAAAGCAAGGCCCTAATATTCCTAAGTAAACATATTTCTCATAATAACAACATAAGAGTAATTACTTGCTTAATACTGAAAACTATTAGGTATATCAAGCAAAATTGTGAAATAATAAGCTAAAACAAATTCATACGAGAAAATACGAACCAAAGTTTCCCTTCCTAACAAAGCAATCACATGCTACAAACCAAATTGAAACATTTTAGAGTTCAATACACCTTCCACAACACAAAAAATATAATATCAACAAAAGAAATAAGAGCCATAACTTTGATACTTAAAATAATTATATCATTGAATGATGCCAAAGATCCAAGCAATATAAATAAAAAAAACTCTCCATCATGTACAATAGGTCCATATGAACAGTCTCTTCCTTGTGATCTCTAATCTTCCTCCTCGACTACAAAAATCCACACACAAAAAATTAGTATGTGTAAAACTATATGCAGCATGTGTACAACTATGTGCACATTAACAATTAACATATTTACAACTATGTACACCGAAAACATTATTCCGGCAATCTTAAATTCAAAAATAAACTTAAAATAAATCATTACGGAGCATGCTAGTGTACAAATATGTACACTTCTACAAAAATATAACAAATTCTAGTTTCCACACCACATGACAGGCCATCCATTCATCACAGAGCATACTAGTGTATAAACATGTACACCTCTAC